>JAVTVY010047420.1:0-23271 GCA_036873755.1 Hanleya hanleyi | reverse complement strand
CGGTCGTCGACTGGTGCGTGGTCTCGGTGGGCAGCTCTTTTATTCCCTACGGTGCGTTGTGCTTTGGCCACCAAGACGCCTCCCGCTTCTTTGGCCCGTCGTTTCAAGGCTTGTCGGGGTGCTGTACCCCCCAAGACATCACCGGCCACTTGCAGTCCACTGCGTACCGCTTGTTTGCCGATTGCTTTCACCCCACGCGTCACCAAGGGCAGGAACGTTTTCACAATGCTGCCGAGTATGTTCCCCAGTCCATGTCCTCGTTGCATGCGTGCACCGCTGAAGACCGGAAAGCCCCCCCCGGCCTGTTGGGCATAATAGTCGGTATAGCTGCGTGCATCGCACTCGTAAGGTACTTTCATTATGCAAAGTGGGGAGCACGTGCTTGTCGAAAATGAAGTGTCAGCACCACTTTTCCTCGTTCGAATGCCACTGCTCGTCCCGTGTCATCTCTTATATCCACCGTGATCGTGTTGATATCGGTATGTCGTACGGGCAAGTACATGATATGGGTGAAACTGTGGGTGACTTGATCGCCATACGTCTTTTTAATGGGGACCACCCGTAACAGAGGTGTGTTGATATCGCCCACGATGTGGTTGTCCACCACGTCCGAGTAGACGTAGAGTCCGTACATACCTGACTTCATATCCATCGGCATCTCGCCATGGTGTTGGTTGGGACCAGCGAACGTCTGTAGATCGAAACCCAGCATTTGCTGTAGTGTAGGACTGAGTTTCACATTCACGGTATCGGTGACGGTAAGCTGTGCCTTGTCGTTGTGTACGTTGACATCGAAGAACACGTTTTTCTTGAAGCGCAAGGCTATCAGGCGTGTTGCACTATCCGTCACCCCCCGTAGCGCCTTATCATGCATCAGTCTTGACAGCCCACCCATGAACTCTTTGGGGTATCGTATTGGCCTTCGGGCAGGGTGAGCCGGGTGTTTTTGCCTTCGTAGGTCACCTCGTACCACACTTCATTGGCTCGCACGTTGTACCACGAGTAAGGGTATTGAATCTCCACGAGGGCACATTCCCAGCGTCCAGGTAAATGTAACGGTTGCGGTAACTGGGTGACGTACTTGGCCACGGTGTTGTCAGGAAACACATCCAGCGAACTGTTACTGGGTAGGGTCAGGTAAGACATGGCGACTGAGCTGTCCTGCTGCTGCTGTTGGTTTTAATAGGTCTTCCACGCCTTGGGCGGTTGTGTGCGGCGTCGTGTTCGTCGCGGTGACTTGCTACGTGTCACGGCTCTGGAGATGTGGGGTGTCTTGATCAAGGGTGCTTTTTTATAGGCGCGAAAAGAAAGTGCCCGTTGTGGTGGTGTTTTGGGGGGTGACTCCGGTTCCCATTCGACTTCCCAAGAAGGTAGTGGGCCACTCGGTGATTGCTGAGTTTGCTGCATAAATGCCCAGCGGTGGGGGTTCCCCACCAATTCCTGTGGTACATGCATGTCTTTCAAGCCTTGAGCGAAGACCTCCCATCCTCGAGGATCGGTAGCGATCTGCGTTGACGCATCAGATCATTCACTAAATCCGTCATGGTGCCGGGGTGGACCACCTGAAGATTCGTACCAGGAGTTCGCCTTTATCATTCCAAGTCATGTTAGGATTCTGTTTCATCCGTTGTAACAGGCCAGTTTGTTTCTTGAACGAGGCAGGTACACTCTTCAGCACTTCGTCTTCCACCCACTGTGGGGTTGTGGGGGCTACCTCACCCGGCTGTTGGAGCGTGCCGAGGTCAGCGGTCTGTCACGTGGTGGTGGTGGTGGTGGTGCTGCTGCTGGGGTAGTGAGGGTTTGTATTGGTCCATGAACGTCATGTACCGTTGAAGCGTCTCATTGTACCGTTGTACTTTCTCACTGTCGCTTAACCCCGGTCTCTAAGATCTGTTGCATCTCTCCATCGAGGGTGTTTATGGTCTTCACCGTAGGTGGGACAGGGTAGGGCGATTGGAGGTTTTGAATGAACCGTGGTTCGACGAGGACCATTTTTTTCGTGTGGTTCATTGTCGGCCGAAGAGTCCACCCAATACTGGACCCAACACGGAAGCGGCCAATTGTGCTAAGATGGCCCCGAGAAAGCCGCCTTTCTGTAACATCTTTTTCTTTTGTATTTGAGAGACTCGCTTCTAGACTAGGGTTCGGAGACCTGTCTTATGCTTGGCCAACTTGGTCTTCTGAGCTGGAGTCAGTGGTACGTTGCCTTTTAACAGGTTGTACCCGATCTCGCACAGACAGCGTACAAGGCCAGGGTCCGCACCGCGTACAATGGTTCGGACTAACTCGGTGGGGCCGTCTTCAATACACGGAGCGTGGGAGCGTGCTTCCGTACTCGCGCAGACATCCTGTACAACTAATGCTAGAACCCACAACTCTGCTCTTTTTATCTACCTCAGAGACAAAGTCAACCCTGCTGTGGTATTCATTCTTTTTTATTATTCCCCATCATCAAACACACAGACCCCAGCTGGAGGCGCCACTGTGGGTGTGTTTACATTATTTTTGCATGTACACGTGGTGGGTTTCTCCGGGAAAGATGCCGGTCCGTAGTCGAAGGTGGTCGGGGGTGGCTTGCTTGAGGTCGAAGAGCATATACCCGTGCTGAGGGGTTGTGGCATCTTTGAAGGCTTCCAACACAAACGGTGTGCGGCCGGGATACATCTGTCTCGCCAGGTGCAGCAGTTGAGTGGTATCTCTCAGGTTTTTGAAGACCACCAGGTAGCGGGCATTTAAGCTGATATTCCGATGTTCTTTGTTTTTACTGAACAGATTCCGCACAATGTAGATGATGCTGAGCCGTCGATGATGGCTGCCTTTGGTAAAGAGTTGGGTCACCCGACTGTCCGTCTCCGCCATGAGATCATCCAGAACCACCAAGGTGTTGGGTTCCAAATCGGCCAGGCTTGGGTAGGCCTTCCACGAACGTGATGTGGGCATTGCTGCATACGCTTCCCGCCACTCTCTCCGGGCAACACCACACGACTCGGGCAATGGGTGGAGCGATCATGCTGGTTTGGCGGGTTGAAGGAGCTTCCTGACGAAGTGCGTTTTGCCGGAGCTCTTGTCGGTCCTGCGATGACGCAGGTGAAGGGATGCTGCCACCGAAAACCGGCGGTTTGAGGTGTATCCGCTGTTGTCGTGGTAAGATTGCTTCCTTGTAAATTTCGTACGAGCGGAACTGGAGTGTGGCGGGTAGCCAAACGTCGGTCGTCGTTGTCTGTTCACGTTCAGAGATGAAAGTTGGGGTGGGTACAACGTGCGGTCGTCGTCGTTGTCGGTTCACTGTGAGATGAAATCCGGTAGTGTTGAGACGTAGTGATGTACTTGGTGTAGGTGTGGAGCTCGATGTGGCTTGTACACGGGGTGTGGTGGTGGTGATGACTGGGCTCGATACGGAGGTGACTGGTGCTATCTGTAGACTGGTTTGACTGGCGGTTGGAGTTCTAAGTTGGTTAAGTAGAGTGCTGACATAGGCTACGTCGTAAACACACCTCCGTACAACACACTCAGCAGGGTTAGCACTATCACCACAAAGCCCACTTGCGCTTTGCGCGTTTTGGGAGACGCTGTGTTCAGAGGCAGCTGCTGTTTGTCCATAGCACTGTGGTCGAACGCGGAATGAAGGATGACGGCAGTGGTGTCTGGCTTTATAGTCGTTTCACCTGGTTGGCAGCGACCCAGGAATTGAAGGAACTGGGCCATCCTTGCCATTTGACGAAATGAAACAGTTTGCCACGTCGACGTTCCGTTTTCAAAATCTGCTCCACCGTGTAGTAGTCTTGCTGTGTTTTTACGACAGGCTGTAATTCCGTCTCGTAAAACGTCCCTAGCACCGGTTCCCCTTGAAGATCTTCCAGTTCATAGACTCGCCGCTGTCGGGGTAGGCGCCGCTTAATCAGGAAGTGCTCATTGCTCCAGTTGGGCAAGTAACTTTTCTCGAACTGCCCTCGACTTTACTGATTCGCACAGGTCGCCGACCTGTACACCGCTCGTCGTTCGCTGCGATTGCCTGGGGTACAAGACACGCCGGACTTGGGCTTCATTGCGTTGGGTCACGGTAATGGGGGCTCTCTCTATACTCCGGTGATAGGCTCGATTGTAACCACTCACAAGTTTCGGGAGAATATCGATGTACCGCCTTGTATTCTTATAGGTGAAATATTTATACATGCGGCCTTTGAATGTCCTGTTGAACCTTTCCACCACGGAAGCCTCGGTCTCGTTGTACGTATGGAAGAAAAACACCTTCTGGGCTTTCAGAAACTGTTGGAACGGTCTGTTGAGGAATTCCGTGCCTTCGTCGGTTTGCAAATACAAAAGTTTGCGCCCGGTCTTGAAGATGTCTTTGAACGCCGCTATGAGATTCGCCCCCGTTTTCGTCCTGATGGGTACCACCCACGCATACTTCGATAGGATATCGATGCACGTCAAGATATACCGATTCCAATCGTTGTGTTTGGCAAAGGCGCTCATATCTCACCAAATCCGCTTGCCACTGGGCAATTATTCCTCCCCACGATGACCCGGTTCCGTAGAAAATGGCGACGGACAGATTGATGTAAGGTATAGGTGTCTTGTTTTCTTAACCAATCTCGGACTTGGGCACGTTGTATCCCCTGGGTTTGGCCGCTCGATAGAGAGCCGACAATGCACTATAGGCCGCCGGACTGTCGGGACTGTAGTATAAGTTATCCAACACCTTCTCCCAGCTCTTCATGGTGACAAATGATGATGGACCCTGGCTCTATCGTTTATTTATAACGGCATATCTTGGGCCGGAGTTTCTTTCTGATTTTCTTCGTTGGCTTCTGCCAGCACATTGTCCATGGTAAATAACCAGTCCAACTCGTCTGATGACCGCTCTTCCTCCGTAAGCCCTTGATCCACATCTGCCACGGCATCTTCCAATGCAGACCATAGAACAGGGTGAAGGGTAAAATGCACTGTACCCCATCTAGCCGAGCCAATTGAGCAAAGAAAGGGCCGCGTCGGATGTACACATCGTGACACAAGTGGATGAGATCGCCGTCCAGTTCACCAGACAACACCCGTTTGAATTTGGTCCAGCCCTCTCGGGACAGACGAATGTGAGCCGGGTACGGTTGTGTAGGGTCCGCATCGCAGATGTCTCCCACCTCCTCCATGATATCGACCGTATCCGCATACACGTGCAGGAAAACCTCGGGGGTCAAGCTGAGATACGCCCGTATTATATGCTCCGTCATGGTCAGTACGTGAATGGTACCAGATTTGACTGTCTCTCGTATTTATAGGGAGAACCCCGTGAGATCAAAGGATCGGGTGGTCAAAGTCTAGCCGGGTAATCAATGGCATCGTCGTCTGGTTCATGGCTAGACATTTGTTCATTGGGTTCTGCCGCCGCTTCTCTCAGGGCACGAGCCCACTCCAACTCGTCTGATGACCGCTCGTCCGGTGTAAACAGCTGGTCCACGATAGGCACCACTTTCTCGAAGGCTGTCCACAGATCGGGGTCTAGGGTGAAGCCTCGCGTAGGGTCTTGGTAGCGGCCCAGGCGTGGGAAGAAGGGTCCACGGTGTACGTAGATGGCATTGTCTATGTGGATGAGGTGTCCGTCGAGCTCGCCACTCAACACCCGTTTAAATTTGGTCCAGCCGTCACGGTGTAGCGTAACCGTATTCGATACGGTCTCAGCGCGCGACCAGCAAACATCTCCAAGGTCTTCCACGAGGGTGAATTTATCTTCATAGACGTGTAACCCCACCCGGGGTGTAAGGGGAAGGATGGCTCGTAGGACTGGTGACATGCTTGATCCAATGACGAACGGTGAATGACACACACTGTGTCTGACCCTCGTATTTATAGTCAGGTGTGACTGTCAATGCCACAGCGCCAGGGTCAATAGGGCACAGACCATGACTAGGCCAACCAGCCGTCGCTGGTTCTGGCGTGAGCGCTCGTGGTCCATAGCCCGAGCATCAAGGATGGCTGTCATAGTCCAGTAGTGGTGAGTGATGGCACACCTCTCCATCGAGTGCACTCTGTCGAGGACCGCTTCTGTGAACTCGCTCAGGATCTGGCGTCGCCCCTCGTTGTCGTCGCCATCTGCAAACATGGACCGAACCACTGCTCGGTAACCCGTGAGAGAATTAACCACGGTGGCATGCTGTAAAATGCGAGTCGCATAGGGCTGGATATCCGTCATGGCTCTGCAACCGTAGAAATGAAGGTGTGGGATCCAGAGGGACGTGTTTTATAGACCATGTCACACATGGGCGCCTAGATGTAGCTCTACGGGTGTAGTCCGTGATACGTACTATTCTGATGGGTTAGTCCAAAAAAGAGAGCAACAACAACAACACAGATTACAGATCAATCCTTTTATTATGCGTGAACATCATAGGAATGCATGTACTGACCTGTCTGTGGGGGTTTCCCACAATGGCGGTCACCTTCCGCCATTATCCGCCATTTTCCCACAATGGCGGTCACCTTCCGCCATTATCCGCCATTATCCGCCATTTTCCCACAATGGCGGTCACCTTCCGCCATTATCCGCCATTATCCGCCATTTTCCAACAATGGCGGTCAGACAAGTCTGGACATGTCCAAAGGTCACGCCCCATTCACCCAAACCGGAACTGACGTCATTTTTACATCCGGGTGAAATAGGCGTCGATTTAACCTCTCCCTACATTCATCCACGCACTGCCGGACAACCCGCGCGCGCGCCCTGTGGCATGAGATCACTCCGGCGCGCGCGCGCTGGGGGGCCGGGCCGGGGCCGAGAAAGTTGGAGGTAGTGTTTGAGCATTCTGAAAAACCGGAAGTGACGTCACACACACTTGCGCAGACCCACCAAACCACGTGAATGTTAGTCCAGGTGGATGCTCCCCCCACCTAGGATTCACATGGATACCTCACTCGACACAATAGGCCCATGAGGAGCCCACCTAGACCCCAAAAACGTCTATTTCCATACCCTTTGGCTACCGCGCATGCGCAGAATGACCCTATTTCTACCCCACATCCACGCCATCAGATGCTCCCTCACATAGGCTTCACATGGATACCTCACACGACCCATTCGAACCGTGAATAGCCCATCTCTAACCCAAACACACCCACACACACCCCCCAAAAATGCCTGCTTTCTACTACTGCCAGGCTGCGCATGCGCAGAGTATTGACAACGTACGAACCATTAGTGTAGTCAAGTGCTCCTGCATGAGAGCTTCACAATAAGACCTCATACGACACCATTGGACCACCAGGGACTCACCTAGACTCCAACACGTCCACCCAGTATGGATTTATACATACATTGGGCTTATACCCCAGTATATGGGTCTATAGACAGACCTCAAACTTTTTTCAAAAATTTCACCGTTTCGTGCGGGACACTTCCTATCATGTTTGTCTTGACGAGACTAAGAAAACAAATCCAAACAACCATACCGCAAATGTATAGAAGTAGGTTTCCCAGTGGGACAAACATTGGACCTATACCCCTAGTATGGGACCATATGGGGCTATATGGTACTTTTTCAAAAATTTCACCGTTTCGTGCCGGGAGACTTCCTATCATGTTTGTCTTGACGAGACTAAGAAAACAAATCCAAACAACCATACCGCAAATGTCTAGAAGTAGGTTTCCCAGTGGGGCAAACATTGGTCCTGTACCCCTAGTATGGGACTATATGGGTCTCCCTGAACTTTTTCCAAAATTTCAACGATTCGCTCCGCGACACTTCCTTTCATGTTTGTCTTGACGAGACTAAGAAAACGAGACCCCACAACCTATACCGCAAATGTCGAGAAGTAGGTTTCCCAGGATGGTCCTATACCCCCCCATACCCCATAGAGGCATTTTCCCGTAATTTAGGATAAAGTCCGTGTTCCGTATTTTTTCAGGAAAATTTTTTCATACACCCACCCTGGAACTAGGGGGAGATAACTCTATTGATAGGCAAGCCCCGTTAAGCCCAGCGACCTATATACCCCCCATACCCCATATAGGCATTTTCCCGGATTTTTCGATAAAGTCCGTGTTCCGTTTTTTTTTTCAGGAAAAATTGTACATGCACCCACCCATGACTGGATGCCCCTTCACATAGGCTTTACATGGATACCTAATACAACTCCATCGGCCCATTAGGGACTCCCCTAGATCCCAAAACGTCTATTTTCAGCTCCAAAATGGCGGCTCCAAAATGGCGGCTACAAAATGGCGGCTCCAACATGGCGGCTCCAAAATGGCGGCATGCCATTGTGGGAAAAACCCCCAGTACATAACGAACAAGTCTAGACATGTCCAAAGGTCACGCCTCATTCACCCCAACCGGAAGTGACGTCATTTTTACATCCAGGTCAAATATGCGTCAATTTAGCCTTTCCCTACTACTGACGGATACACATTCGCAACATTTTCACGGCGTCAGATTGTATACCACATATTGTCAGAAATATCGTTGTTTCACCGACAGTTTAGGGGGTTACAAACTCTGACACAGGGGAGAATGATTCGCCATAGAGACCGGAAAATTACAATGCTGACGAGAACACCTACGAGATGAGAGATGCCACGAGATGGCACGATGGGGCGTAAATGTCGAGGATAAAATTAGTGATGATCATGGCTATGTCTGCATGGTTAACATATAGTAAAGTGACCTGATCATGTACATAGACAAACGCAATTAGAGATTAGATCCTCCGGCGGTAATAATATCTTCGAGACATGCTCCTCCGGCGGTATTTGTACCATATACGAACATGCATGAGCTAGAAAAACTAACATTGACCGAAGTAGATTGAACTATTTGAAACTACAAGCTATCAGCCTGCTGTTAATGAACTATTCTTCATATATCTATAACTTATTTGGAAGAGGATACAAAAATAGATGATTTTTTAAGCAGCTAATCACTGTTATGTTGCAATATAGCTCTTAATATCAGATAAAATGAATTGTAATTCAAAAAATAATACAAGGACGAGTTAAAATTTCACACGAATTGCTAACACGTCCCATTGAGAACATTTTCTCATTAAATTTTCGAGTAGTAAATACGTGAAAACTACAACAAAAAAACTCTGAACTTACTTAGCTTTTCAAATTTGTAATTTCCCTCCGGCGGAAGTTCGAGCAGCCGTTTGGTATGCAGAGTGTGATAATTAAGCTGATGAAATCTCCTTCCTGTATCGCGATTGTTTCATTACTGCTCTGCTACGTAATTACCGTAAATGAAATCGGCACACAAAAACCAGGACTGTGCGTTTTTGTTAGACCAGATCAATGGACACTTTCCGTTAATTCAATTAACGCTGATTGCGGCTATGTTTCCGTCTTTCTGGAGGCTGTGTCACATGGAATGTACCGGTAACTGGAAAATAAATGTACAGTTTCCCCGTCGCTCTGTCTCAGTTTTGCCAACCGCGTCAATCATGTTCACACCGGTTTTCATTTTGGCTTGTTGATTTTATTCCACTCCAGACCATTTTCAAACTTCTTCAGCGAACGAAACACGGTATCCCGTCTAAATTTCTGAAAAGTCACTGGTGGGTAACTATGTATTTTATGGGGCTTAGTTAACAACTTTACGAAAGACTGGATTCACCGTACATCACAATAATTTGACCATTAATTGAATATCCTTCCAGTATAGGACCAACGAGCAACTCTTCAATATCATAATCGCGATCGCACATTCATTGTGCATGTTCATGAAACGCTATGAGGATTTACTTGGACATGGATCTCACCAATATGCGTTGTGGAAGTCGCGGAGAGTCATGTTGGGTCATACCTGGATGACGTAGAAGGTCTTAATCTATATCAGACACGAAATCTACGAAACCGTTTAGGAGGAGGGAATTTGGCTTAATGTCACACTGAAGTTTGTTTCACTCATATGGTGACGGTCAGTTTGGTTGGTGGAGGAAGCCGGAGTACCCGGAGAGAACCACCGCCCTTCGGCAAGTAACTGACAAACTTTCACACATGGACCAGCTGGGCTCGAACCGAAACCGTTTAGACAGTCTCTCTCACCTGCTGTCTAGGCACAATAAAGACTGAATTATCTCTCAAGTGGAGAACACTCATGATAGGAGCAAAATATAATAAAATCAAGACGTATACATGTAAATAGTTTCTGCATTCATAATATAATATTCGCATATCTTTTACTGTTTTGTCCAGCAATTAACCATTGCAGATTGATGTATGAAACATGCATGCACTGGTGCGAAATAATGAAGAAAACACATTTTCATGGATTTTACATTACAAGTTTATTTTATTCGTAGCTCGTTTGACGATAAATGTCAATATTGATTTTCCTACAAGAGCTTTCATCCATCACAGTTCATATTAAAACATACACAGCCAGAATATAGTGATGACAGTCGCCGTGTATTGGTAATGAGGCCTGGTCGTCGTGCTTTATTGGAGATGACCTGAAATCTATACTCAGTTCCTATCACCGTTTATTGATGATGAACTGGCCTCGTCACCAATAGTGATGAACTGGCCCCGTCACCAATAGTGATGAACTGGCCTCCTCACCAATAGTGATTAGATGGCCTCGTCACCAATAGTGATGAACTGGCCTCGTCACCAATAGTGATGAACTGGCCTCGTCGCCAACACTGATGAACTGGCCCCGTCACCAATAGTGATGAACTGGCCTCGTCACCAATAGTGATGAACTCGCCTTGTCACCAGTAGTGATGAACTGGCCTCGTCATCAATAGTGATGAACTGACCTCGTCACCAATAGTGATGAACTGGCCTCGTAACCAATAGTGATGAACTGGCCTCGTCATCAATAGTGATGAACTGACCTCGTCACCAATAGTGATGAACTGGCCTCGTAACCAATAGTGATGAACTGGCCTCGTCACCAATAGTGATGAACTGGCCTCGTCACCAATAGTGATTAGCTGGCCTCGTCACCAATAGTGATGAACTGGCCTCGTCACCAACACTGATGAACTGGCCCCGTCACCAATAGTGATGAACTGACCTCGTCACCAATAGTGATGAACTGGCCTTGTCACCAGTAGTGATGAACTGGTCCCATCACCAATAGTGATGAACTGGCCTTGTCATCAATAGTGATGAACTGGCCTTGTCACCAACACTGATGAACTTTGTCATACACGCTAGGTTGTTTCTGGGTGCATTCTACCTTTCCCGGTCCGTACCCGACCTTGTCGTTAAGCTTCCGGCGGCCCTTGGACCCTCGCCTAAAGTGCTATGATAGTGGCCGTACCACTTTGAATTTGCTTCCGACGCCCCTGTGCCTTAATCCAAAGCAAGTGGAAAATAGGTCGTACTGTCTAGAAAGCACAATTTTAAATCTAGGTTTAAGAATATCCCTGACCCACTAGAGAGAAGAAAGTTAGTTCCGTAAGTTCACTCTACAAAAGTTCTTCTAAGTCCAAATATTCCGTCAAAATGCAACAGGACACTATTTACTAAATATAAGTATAAAAATCTCAGGAGGGACCATACAAAAGTGATTAATTCCATTTCAAAAACCATTCTACTTTTTGTTGTACATCAGTCTAAAAAATACAGTTCTCGAAAGTGGGAGATAGCTGTCAAAATGCCAGAACGCGCCATTTCACGTTTAGATTTTCAAAAACAATTCCAGGAACCCTCACAGAAAAGCATAAAAACTAACAAATACGAGCGATAACTGAGAGATTATTTGCGATTTTATCCATCGGAAATTGGCCAGAATGCGTCTCCGGCCATCTAGAACCCCAGAGCTTCCGGGGCCTAGCCGGCCCCCAGTCTAACTAAAATCAGACCCAATCTAATCATTGTCGTTGGTAGGGTCTAACCAAATCCTATCTTTATTGCCTAATTTTTCCATAAATCGTGTAGTTTAAACAACTCAATAAACTCAGAAATTGTTATCTATTACGGTACTTCTTGTTCAGAAACGCGTAATGGTGCTCTAAATAAATGCTCTTAAATGTGTTTGAGAGTTATCCGATACCTAGACTGTATCTGACGGATACACATTCGCGGCATTCTCACGGCGTCAGATTGTATACCTCATATTGTCAGAAATATCGTTGTTTCACCGACAGTTTAGGGGGTTACAAACTCGGACACAGGGGAGGATGATTCGCCGTTTAGACCGGAAAATTACAATGCTGACGAGAACACCTAGGCCAATACACGAGATGGCACGATGGGGCGTAAATGTCGAGGATAAAATTAGTGATGATCATGGCTATGTCTGCATGGTTAACATATAGTAAAGTGACCTGGTCATGTACATAGACAAACGCAATTAGAGATTAGATCCTCCGGCGGTAATCATATCTTCGAGACATGCTCCTCCGGCGGTATTTGTACCATATACGAACATGCATGAGCTAGAAAAACTAACATTGACCGAAGTAGATTGAACTATTTGAAACTACAAGCTATCAGCCTGCTGTTAATGAACTATTCTTCATATATCTATAACTTATTTGGAAGAGGATACAAAAATAGATGATTTTTTGAGCAGCTAATCACTGTTATGTTGCAATATAGCTCTTAATGTCAGATAAAAAGAATTGTAATTCAAAAAATAATACAAGGACGAGTTAAAATTTCACACGAATTGCTAACACGTCCCCTTGAGAACATTTTCTCATTAAATTTTCGAGTAGTAAATACGTGAAAACTACAACAAAAAACTCTGAACTTACTTAGCTTTTAAAATTTGTAATTTCCCTCCGGCGGAAGTTCGAGCAGCCGTTTGGTATGCAGAGTGTGATAATTAAGCTGATGAAATCTCCTTCCTGTATCGCGATTGTTTCATTACTGCTCTGCTACGTAATTACCGTAAATGAAATCGGTACACAAAAACCAGGACTGTGCGTTTTTGTTAGACCAGATCAATGGACACTTTCCGTTAATTCAATTAACGCTGATTGCGGCTATGTTTCCGTCTTTCTGGAGGCTGTGTCACATGGAATGTACCGGTAACTGGAAAATAAATGTACAGTTTGCCCGTCGCTCTGTCTCAGTTTTGCCAACCGCGTCAATCATGTTCACACCGGTTTTCATTTTGGCTTGTTGATTTTATTCCGCTCCAGACCATTTTCATACTTCTTCAGCGAACGAAACACGGTATCCCGTCTAAATTTCTGAAAAGTCACTGGTGGGTAACTATGTATTTTATGGGGCTTAGTTAACAACTTTACGAAGACTGGATTCACCGTACATCACAATAATTTGACCATTAATTGAATATCCTTCCAGTATAGGACCAACGAGCAACTCTTCAATATCATAATCGCGATCGCACATTCATTGTGCATGTTCATGAAACGCTATGAGGATTTACTTGGACATGGATCTCACCAATATGCGTTGTGGAAGTCGCGGAGAGTCATGTTGGGTCATACCTGGATGACGTAGAAGGTCTTAATCTATATCAGACACGAAATCTACGAAACCGTTTAGGAGGAGGGAATTTGGCTTAATGTCACACTGAAGTTTTGTTTCACTCATATGGTGACGGTCAGTTTGGTTGGTGGAGGAAGCCGGAGTACCCGGAGAGAACCACCGCCCTTCGGCAAGTAACTGACAAACTTTCACACATGGACCAGCTGGGCTCGAACCGAAACCGTTTAGACAGTCTCTCTCACCTGCTGTCTAGGCACAATAAAGACTGAATTATCTCTCAAGTGGAGAACACTCATGATAGGAGCAAAATATAATAAAATCAAGACGTATACATGTAAACATGCATTCATAATATAATATTCGCATATCTTTTACTGTTTTGTCCAGCAATTAACCATTGCAGATTGATGTATGAAACATGCATGCACTGGTGCGAAATAATGAAGAAAAAACATTTTCATGGATTTTACATAACAGTTTATTTTATTCGTAGCTCGTTTGACTATAAATGTCAATATTGATTTTCCTACAAGAGCTTTCATCCATCACAGTTCATATTAAAACATACACAGCCAGAATATAGTGATGACAGTCGCCGTGTATTGGTATTGAGGCCTGGTCGTCGTGCTTTATTGGAGATGACCTGAAATCTATACTCCATTCTTATCACTGTTTATTGATGATGAACTGACCTCGTCACCAATTAGTGATGAACTGGCCCCGTCACCAGTAGTGATGAACTGGCCTTGTCATCAATAGTGATGAACTGACCTCGTCACCATTAGTGATGAACTGGCCTTGTCACCAGTAGTGATGAACTGGCCTTGTCACCAATAGTGATGAACTGGCCTTGTCATCAATAGTGATGAACTGACCTTGTCACCAATAGTGATGAACTGGCCTTGTCACCAGTAGTGATGAACTGGCCTCGTCACCAATAGTGATGAACTGGCCTTGTCACCAGTAGTGATGAACTGGCCTTGTCACCAGTAGTGATGAACTGACCTTGTCATCAATAGTGATGAACTGACCTTGTCACCAATAGTGATGAACTGGCCTTGTCACCAGTAGTGATGCACTGGGCTTGTCACCAATAGTGATGTACTGGCCTTGTCACCAATAGTGATGAACTGGCCTTGTCACCAATAGTGATGAACTGGCCTTGTCACCAAAAGTGATGAACTGGCCTTGTCACCCTTTGCCAACATCAATAAATGATGACCAGGCCTCATCAACAGGATCATTTTTTCCTCACTGTCTAGAAAACAAATATATGTATACAGCATTTCAAACTTTCAGATATTTTCTACACCATCCTTCTACAAGCAGATTACTCTGATCACAGGTTGGACTATATAGAGTAACATAGTAGATCATCATGATCACAGTTTATACTATACAGCAACATAGTAGATAACTATGATCACAGCTTACACCACATATACCCACTTTACACCCAAGGTCACAACCTGCACACATGCACCCATTTTCGCTCTAGCTATGCTTTCTCTACTACTGATGACGTCTCAGGTGATGTGACGATCATGCGGCCTTGTCATCAATAGTGATGAACTGGCCACGTCACCAATAGTGATGAGCTGGCCTCTTCACCAGTAGTGATGAACTGGCCTTGTCACCAGTAGTGATGAACTGGCCTTGTCACCCTTTGCCATCAACAATAAATGATGACCAGGCCTCATCAACAGCATCATTTTTCTCACTGCATAGAAAACAAATATATGTATACAGCATTCCAAACTTTCAGATATTTCCACATCGTCCTTCTACAAGTCACTATGATCACAGCTTACACCACATATACCCACTTTACATTCAAGGCTAAAACCCCCACGCAAACACCCATTCCAGCCCTAACTGTGCTTTCTCTACTAATGATGACTTATCAGATGATGTCACAGTCATGTAATTTGTGCTCGATGGTCCACCAAGAAGTCCAAGGTCAACCCACAGGTAGCAGTCCTTGAAAATCGGAGGACAAATATTGCGAGATGTACATATGGGGTCGCACTTGAGGCCATATTGGGTTTAAGTATAAGTATCTTATCTATAGAGACCTCTCCGCTACCTGTGTAAAACGATATTTTATTATATGCTCGCTTCTAATGCGAATAATTATTTTGATTATGAAGGCCGGTTCTTGATGGCGGCTGGTTTGAAGATTTGACACTTGTACTATGTTTTGTACTACATGAAAACTGGTTGTTAGCCATGACACAAGATATATCTTGAAGTTGAGTTGGATAGAATCGTTTTGTAGCACAACAATCTCATTCAAACAGATTGAAGCCTGAAAATCATAGGTAAATTTTATTCCCAATACTTCGATCTTTAAAAACACGATTGAAACCTTTGAGCAAACAAAGCGATATTAACTGTCGACCATGTCGATATTATGTACATTGCAATGTTAACGGGCGACACTGATCACAGCTTACATTATATACAATAACATAGAGTAAAACACTTCACTACAATAATTCAAACATACACTAATACAACCATATATATCCTTAAATAGTGATCACATTTTTAGCCGACAAAAGCAGGTCTGAGTCAGTTCAAGACTAAACGCTGAATAACCGAT
Organism: Hanleya hanleyi; assembly: GCA_036873755.1. Taxonomy (NCBI): domain Eukaryota; kingdom Metazoa; phylum Mollusca; class Polyplacophora; order Lepidopleurida; family Hanleyidae; genus Hanleya; species Hanleya hanleyi. The sequence continues at coordinate 7,264 of JAVTVY010047420.1, read as the reverse complement.
GAACACAGCCAAATACCGTTTTCAGTTTCAGCGAATTGGAACATTTTAGTATCTTTTTTATAAGGGGGTCATTGGTTCTTCATTCAAAAGCTTTAGTTCAGACCGGCGGCATAAACTGTCAGAATAGATCAATAGACATGACAACCACTAGCTGACTGGGGCATAATAATACCCCAGCCACTAATCAGATGGGATTCCCGTCCGAGCAGCACACCGCCGGAAGTGACATCATATACAGTAAAATCTGTGTCTGCCGAACATTTCGATTACTTTTCAATTCTGCATAATACCTCTGTTGACTTAGCGTTGAAAAGGATACTCTAGATATTATTTTCCCCATTTATTTCGGTAGAGACTATGAGAAGTAGTTCGCTCGTGTGCAAAACTGAAGGAATTGTTCGGTCGGATTCAAAATGAACCGTCAACCTGTAACCATCTGGGTCATCTATACGCGGTAAGACTGACCCTGGGATCGTGTATATCCATTGTCAGCCTACTTTCGGCAACTGCAAAAGGGAATTTCCAGAAATCAATATCACGTGACCTCGTCAGCCAATCAGCTAAATTCTACCGACGTAACCCCAACGTAACCCGCCATTTTCGAGTCATGTGATGTCCTACTTCAAAATTACAGATCTACCAAACCTCTTGTATGATACGAAAGTTATTCATACCTATATATTTTGTAAGCCCAGGCAATATCTGTTTCCGAACATGTAATTTATCAGAGTCTGTTCTCCGCCGGATGAAGGTCGAACACAATACGGTAAAGTACGGGATATCATTCCGCGATAATGGAGACACACGATTCGCAAGCCATCTTATGGATGGCGACGTGTAAGCAAATGAATGAACCGTGGGAGCGTCTCGGTTTTCCCCGTTCATGTATGTCATAGCAACGTCGTAAAAGTCATCTCCCGCTTAGCTATTGAGGGCAGGGACATGAGTGGAGTGAGCCTGTGAAACGGAGCATGCGCTGTGGGGAGGTTGTGGATGGATGATTAGCTCACCTGTTGATTGCTTTGTATCAAAGCGAATCTTCTATAAATATTTTTCTCTCTTTGAAATGTATACCCAATCTTCGTTGTTGTTGTCTTTTTTTTTTTTTTTTTCTTTTTTTTTTCATTTTTCATCTGCCCTCCAGTATGTGTCCTGTTAAAAATCACCATAACTGCAGAAATTTGATCCCACCGGGTTTGCGCAGATGGTCTGTCACACAATCTAATTGTCACCGTGACGGCGAAAGGAATGTTTTGGCATTGGACGGAAATGTTACCGGAGATGTGCATATCTAAGTGTCCTTTCTTCGAATTACCACGTAAAACTGAATCCCAAATTTCTGGCGAATATAAACATTTCTATTCCATTTTGTCCAGTTAGGTCTCTTTCTCAATCCGATGTTAGTCGAGTTATCTCCCTTGAACAGAAGACGCAACTAAAGTGAAATTTTTACCAAAACTAGCAGTGACCGTAAGCTCCGGATAAACAGACAGACATACTGACGGTTACTAACATTATATTAAAATACCTTGAAGATATTATCACTTGCAAGTATATTTAGTCTGAGCATCAAGGACAGCTGAACAGGGGGCTGGGGTGCATGCCCCCACCCCGACTCCCAAATATTTTCAGCGAAAAAACAAAAAAGAAACAAACACGACACAAAACAAAACAAAACAAAAACGAGACAGAGAAAGATAAACAAAAAACGATAGAGTAAAGCGATAAAACCAATATCTGTATTAAATGAAAATTATTGTCAAATAATATTATTTGTGTATGTACAATTATAATTGAGTTGGGACGTTAAACTTTAATTCTCTCTCTCTCTCCTATAATTGAGTTATCTGCCCCTAACCTCTTTTCGGTGCACCTAGACACCCTTGCACGAGGTACCGATAGCAACAATCGATTGCATCAGCTATTCAGCCTTTTAGATGCTGGATGCCATACTGACAAGAAGCAAATCTTGTAGCGTACACAAATGTAGATTTTACTTTTCAATAATTATGAGGGGCATTGCTCATTCATAAGCTCACGGGGGTATTACTTATGGGCCGGTAAGAGCAACTCTAAATTATTCTTTCGAATGAAAATTGTTTCCTCATATGCAAATTACTTCTTGTGGGCTATACTTCATACCAAATTGTCATTTCTATAAGCTGAACAGTGTAGAACACCAACTAGTAGAGAAAATTCTGTTTGTGACATGGTCAAATCTTAATGAACCTTTCGGCTGAAATGATATATATGTAATATTTGTTGACGGCGAATATTTGAAAAATAATAAAAAAAACAAAACAGTAAAAAAAATAGAGTTTACACAGGCGAAGATTTCTTGTTTTATCGCTCGGAAATACGCTACGTCTCCGGCCATCTAAGACCCTAGAGCCTAGGCGGCCCCTGGATCCTCGCCTAATTGCCCTGTGATAGTGGCCCCTCCAATCACCCATTGCTTCCGACGTACCTGTTAACAGTGTTATAAAATCAATTGCAGGCAAGTACCTAAAAGGTGCATAGACCCCACAGCCTGTTTTTATTAGTCAAGTAGGATCAGGGCTGCATCTAGAGCTAATTTAGTTCCGAAAAACGTATGGGCGCCCAAAACTCAAATGAAACAAAAAACGAAAGTGTTGTTCAATTTGAAAGAATTTCTGAAGAAAATACTCCTAGAAAAAGCCTCTGGGAGCCTCAATATCGATCCGATTGCATAGCTGGGTATTGAATTTCATGTTAATAAACCTCTGTTTTGTGATTGATCACAGGCTCTTTGTGCCGAAATTCACCAAAAAAAAATTGAACCCTCAATAATGAATTACGAAAAGGAACTGGGAGTTTGGGATCGGAACCTGCAAAAAATCCGTGGATACAGCCTTGCGGATAAAGTGTGTGTGGTTCTGTACCATATATAATATACTTCGTTTTCACTTGAGTGGTGTGCTGGGATTACAGCATGCAAGAAAGTGTAGCTTTATCAGTGGCAATTTATGCATTGCACAAGTGTGATAACAAGTTAATGGCATAGAAACACAATGACTGACAAAAACCCATCATTAACATTATGGGGGGGGGGGAATAAGCTCCAGGTCTAAAAATGGGCTCTCCTAATCACTCATTTTAAATAATTTCCAAGGTACAGTAACATGCAAAAGTTTTAGGATAAATCATATGATGTAGAATAGAATAATTTAACAACAAAATTGAAGAAATTCAAACTAACAGGGGTTCAATACTGCAGGGATTCCCTTGCCAGTTATTTCATATTATACTTCTGAAATAAAATATGGTTTGTGCAAAAGCTTTCGGATAAATCGATGTAGCAAAATTGAAGAAAAATCTTGTCCTTCATTTAAGGCGACGCGAAATTCAAACCTAGCAGGGGTTCGATACTGCGGGAACCCTCCGCCAGTTATTTCCTCTTGTACTTATTATGTTAGTTATTACTATAAAGAAATAATTTTGAGGTGATTCCGCATGTGTGTGTGTGAAAAAACAATGTACACTGCATCTCATACATATCACATGAAGTTGAGAAGCTGTTGAATAGCAAAAAGTCCAATAACATTTAATGCCCCAGGGGTGAGCAAATCCTCCCGATGGTAGTGCATAGTATGAACAAGTGTAGCATCATGTAATGGGAATTGGGGGGGGGGGGGATTCCATCCAATGATAATCTTGAATAGACCAGGCTTTCTTGTATCAGGGAACCTTCAAAAGTCACAATGAAACATGCAACCAAGGGTTCCCGATGGGCATAGATAACAGTGCAAAAGCTGAGCCATCAATAAATATTATAAAAAAAAATAATTAAAAATCATGAAATCATCATAGCAATCTGAAAATCTAATCATTTCATAAGTCAACATTCAGGAAACTCTCACCAAAGTTTGGTCAGGCCCGACTTGATAGATCTGCAGATATTCAGCGGACAGGAACATGTTGATGGGCATAGATAACAGTGCAAAAGCTGAGCCATCAATAAATAATTAAAAAAATCATTTAAAATCATAAAATCATCATAGCCATCTGAAAATCTAATCATTTCATCAGTCAACATTCAGGAAGCTCTCACCAAAGTTTGGTCAGGCCCGACTTGATAGATCTGCAGATATTCAGCGGACAAGAACATGTTGACGGACGGACGGACGCTAGGACGGACAGGCGGACGTACGTACATGGCAATGACAAGACCCAACAGCTCTATGGGCAGAGGGGTAATTACTGTTTTCTCACTGTTTTTGCCACTGGATTTCGGTCTGGGATTTCGCAAGTGTAGTTTCAAGGAGGAATAGTGTAATTGTCTCATAATCAACATTTTTATTCAAGCCAACTCAAGATTGCAAAATATGTCTCCCAGATTTGCTTTACCAACAGGAGGCTTGTACACTATATCAGAACATAAACCGGATGTGTCAGTTCTGCCAGTTGATTGGTTGATTGGGCCAAACCAGACAAGTAAGAATAGGCAATCACATAATCTGATTGGATAATGGGTACACTGTAAACTGACAAACGCGTTTCGCGTGCTAGCAACGCCTTGATATCAAGGATTTTGTAACACTTGGTGCGTTTATTCAGAAACACCTAACGCACTGACCCAACCACACGTTTAGTCAGCAACAGTTAAGCAACGCATAAAGCGTTTTTGGCCAACGCGTTAGCTGTTGTTGACTGAAGGCATCAAGTGTTGAAACATCAGGACAACAGCTATGACGTTGCTCACATCACACGAAACGCGTTTTTATTATTATTGTTTTAGGGACCAGGTCAAGGACCGAGGTCCCCTCTTGAAATCGTTCGGATTCACTATTATTCTTCTTTTATCCACCGTTGTTTTGTGTCCGCGATATCTCCAGAACGGCTTGGTCCACAAAAATTAAACTTGGACAGTTGATATACCTACTTTAGAAGTGGGCTCTCATTCGTCAGATTGTATGGCGGTCATCTTGGAAAAAAGTTCAAACCATCTAAGCTCTTCTCCGGAAGAACCACTGAACCGATCGACTTGAAGCGTACGTAATCTATCGGTCAGGGTCTTCAATTCTTCTGAAGTGTTTGTTGCTTCTCGAAACAAGATGGCCGCCATTGGATGGGGAACGTAACTAAATATATGCTATATTATCAAGAATATGTAAAAAAAATTGCTATTAGGTCACGTGGATTGGCCGCCATCTTGAATCTTGTGAAAACTTCACAAATTTGACAAGGGTTTATTCTCTTGAACCCTAAGGTACAGATTTCTAGTCTGCTGCGATATATGGGGGAGGTCATAGTTTGTTGCACTGAAAGCAAATACCAGTGATATTGGCTGAACGGTTTAGCGGCCATATTGGATTTAATCCAAAACTTTCTAAGATCATCTCGTCTGGAACAGCTGAATCGATCTATTTGAAACTTGCCATACATAATCTATGGTTCAGGGTCTTCAATTAGTCAGTAGGGTTTGTAGCTGGGAAATTAAATATGTCCGCCGCCGACCAATCAAAATGGTCAGATTTTCAAGTAACGGATTTGGGCGAAGAAAGTTACGAAATATATGCTATATGATATACAGTGTAGCCATGTGCTGTCGCAAAAAAACCCCCAAAGATATGACATCAGACAGTCCGGAGCTCTTGCTATGGCAATACAACAGGCACACCACGGGCTCCGACTATGGCTACAACAGCTCAGCTTCAAAGTTCATCTCCTCTGCAACCGCTGAGCTGATCGACTTGCAAACTGGCATAAATCAACCCATCTGAGCAAGACATAGAAGATGACATCATTAGTTCTGCTCCGCGACGCCAGATGGCGCTGTTCTGAATAACAAACCACACCATAACATCACAGACTGACTGATTTCGAGACAACTATAAAAAGAAGCTGGGCGGTGACCTGTGTACAAGACCTGGTCCCCGGCCAGCTGCTGCTCGCAGCTCCAATTTATTATTATATTTTTTATTTTAGTTTATATTATATAGAGCAAGACCCCCATTGTATGCACCCAATGCGAGTAATATTCTCTGTCGCAGTAACGCAAAAATACTGACAGACGAACACGCATTCCCTTGAATCACGAATCCACATACAATGACGGCTGCATTGTACTGCATGCAAATAGACAAATTTCCAACCAACAAGAATGGAAATTGGAGTTCATTAATTGGTTGGCTGATTTTTGTTTTGTGTTGAATCCTTCCCTGTTTATTTCTCCTTTATCTTTTCTTCTCCCCCAAAGCCCAGGGCCAAGAACATGGCTTTTCGGAAATGGGAACTGCGGGCCATGTAAGCGAGCGGATAGACCATGGTGGACGCTTTGGCCATTAGAGGCGGGAGAACGGCCATCACTGACGTTATGTTAGAGGCGTCGTTGAACACAGCCCACACGACGATGTAGGCGTAGGGGAACCAACCAATCAGCGCCGTGAGAGTAAAAGTCCAGGTCAGCTGAGAAAAGAAAAACAAATCGTTTATGATGCATCATAGTTGACATTTAGTTCACAGCCTTTTTCAGAGTGACCAGATTACGTATTTGGTGAAGGTAGATTTTGGCAGAGGCCTCATCACAATTAGTAATTATCGGCCACATCTCCATGAGATGACCGTCAAAGTCATCAGTATAGCCTACATATACTTAGAGCCTGTGCCGAGTGGAGACTAACCTTGGGGTCACCATATCCATTCTAAATCTACACTTCTTGCGGGAATCCCCAGAAATAAAGATCATCAGTCGTCATTCATCGGCTAGCGTCATATGTTCGGAAGGCCTTTAACCATACCACGCCTGGGGGGAGGGGGGGGGGGGTCGCGGCCCCCTCTATCAGACTTAATGTTTACCCTATGTCCGAAACGACAAAAAATTGAGAGCTGACACTGTGCATTTATAATTTATCATATTGGCGTAATTTTAAGCCCGTTTGCTTAGTTAACCCCACGAGCAGAAGATCATGGGCAAATTCAAAATGGCGGTCACGTAGCGTACGAGAACAGTGATGTTTTCTTCAGTTTTCTTCTATATTCCAGGTTTTCTGCGAGGAAAAATTGACAAAAAAAAACCAAAACAGATTATTATTTACTAATTTATGATGCATAAATAAAAGTTGAAAAATCTGACGTCATCATAGCGGCCATATTGGATTTTAAAAATGTATTTTCTGGTAGAGCTTGACCCAAGGGTATGGTGTGGTAAGTTTCAGTCCCCTAGCGCAAGTAGTAAAAAAATATTCTGGGAGGTCGAAATGGCTATCGCCCAATCCTGGACAGGTCTAGCCAAGTTCTCATG
>JAVTVY010047419.1:0-23132 GCA_036873755.1 Hanleya hanleyi | reverse complement strand
TGGTGGCCTCTGATTGGACAAGTCTTCTTGAATTGTAACACCAAGTGGATAGTGGAGATAATGACCAATGTTGCGTTCTTCGTGGTTAAACTGACCACCACCTCCATCGGATGAAAGTATTCACCCATGCACTGATAGATACTCAGAATGCGCAAACAACTATCTGAGGATATGTTGCCTCAACGGTATCCTGGCCTGTCCGACGATGGTTAGAATAAACGGTTCAGATGGCACTTTCTGAAATGGAGACTTCTGATTGGACAAGAATACATCTAACGGACAGGAACGAATATGAAACATGCAAATGGTGGCCTCTGATTGGATAAGAATCTTCTTGAATTGTAAATATACCCAACGCGGCTCCCCCAGCGTAGGTGTGATGTAACATTGGGGAAAATAAAATATATGAAAAAAACTTCTTGTTGTTGTTGTTCTCTCATGTGTCATCCTTGTTGTTGTTGTTGTTCTCTCTCTGGTCTATATCATGGCGTTATGTTAGAGTGTTAAGGTGTAACGACGGGCGTTGACGGGCATCACTGCATTTCGAAGAATTAGTGACAATTCCATGGAATATCAAAGCTTCTGAGCTATTTCACCAGGGCGTTGAAGCATTAAGAATGGTGTTGGTGGGCGTTGCTACAAGATGACACCTCACACGGTCCATTTGGACCGCGGATGGTCCATCTCTACACCAAATACCTTCCTGCACTGCCCCAAAGGGCCCACTTTCGCTACAACTTGTACTAATGACGTCATCGATGACGTCACAGATGCTGTAAATATCCCTGAAATCGGGTGTATACTCCGAGAGCTACAACATGACACATCCCATGACGCATTCGCAACGCGGATGGTCCATCTCTACACCAAATACCTTCCTGCACTGCCCCAAAAGGCCAAATAACATCCTTCACTGCTAAAAAATGCCCACTTTCGCTACAACTTGTACTAATGACGTCACCAATGACGTCACAGATGCTGTAAATATCCCTGAAATCGGGGTCTATACTCCGAGAGCTACAACATGACACCCCACACGACGCATTCGCAACGCGGATGGTCCATCTCTACACCAAATACCTTCCTGCACTGCCCCAAAAGGCTCACTTTCGCTAATACTCCTACTGATGACGTCATCGATGACGTCACAGATGCTTCGGACATGCCTCAATTCGGATTGTACACCCCGAGAGCTACAAAATGACACCTCACACGACGCATTCGGACTAAGGATGGTCCATCTCTACACCAAACTCACCCCACGCACCCACAAAATGTCCACTTTCGCTACTACTCGTACCGATGACGTCATCAATGACGTCACAGATGACGCGGACATCCCTCAAATCGGAATGTACCCACCGAGAACTACAAGATGACACCTTCCAGGACGCATTCGAACCGTGAATAGCCCATCTCGATCCCAAATACCTTCATGTACTGCCCGAAAATGTCTACTTTCGCTACTACTCGTACCGATGACGTCACCGATGACGTCACAGATGACGCGAACATCCCCAAATCGGAATGTACACCCCGAGAACTACAAGATGACACCTTCCAGGACGCATTCGAACCGTGAATAGCCCATCTCGATCCCAAATACCTTCATGTACTGCCCGAAAATGTCCACTTTCGCTACTACTCGTACCGATGACGTCACCGATGACGTCACAGATGACGCGAACATCCCCCAAATAGGAATGTACACCCCGAGAACCACAAGATGACACCTTCCAGGACGCATTCGAACCGTGAATAGCCCATCTCGATCCCAAATACCTTCATGTACTGCCCGAAAATGACCACTTTACTTACTACAACCAACTGCGCCTGCGCAGATTGACGCGACTTGCATTCAAAAACACGCCATTCTGACTCTACCCCACACAAGCTTCACTTTGACACCCTCCGCGACCCATTCGGATCCATAGCGGTCCATCTCTACCCCAAACACCTTCAAAAGGCCCACTTTCGCTACAACTTGTACTAATGACGTCATCGATGACGTCACAGATGCTGTAAATATCCCTGAAATCAGGGTGTATACTCCGAGAGCTACAACATGACACATCCCATGACGCATTCGCAAACGCGGATGGTCCATCTCTACACCAAATACCTTCCTGCACTGCCCCAAAAGGCCAAATAACATCCTTCACTGCTAAAAAATGCCCACTTTCGCTACAACTTGTACTAATGACGTCACCAATGACGTCACAGATGCTATAAATATCCCTGAAATCAGGGTCTATACTCCGAGAGCTACAACATGACACCCCACACGACGCATTCGCAACGCGGATGGTCCATCTCTACACCAAATACCTTCCTGCACTGCCCCAAAAGGCTCACTTTCGCTAATACTCCTACTGATGACGTCATCGATGACGTCACAGATGCTTCGGACATGCCTCAATTCGGATTGTACACTCCGAGAGCTACAAAATGACACCTCACACGACGCATTCGGACTAAGGATGGTCCATCTCTACACCAAACTCACCCCCACGCACCCACAAAATGTCCACTTTCGCTACTACTCGTACCGATGACGTGATCAATGACGTCACAGATGACGCGGACATCCCTCAAATCGGAATGTACACCCCGAGAACTACAAGATGACACCTTCCAGGACGCATTCGAACCGTGAATAGCCCATCTCGACCCAAATACCTTTATGTACTGCCCGAAAATGTCCACTTTCGCTACTACTCGTACCGATGACGTCACCGATGACGTCACAGATGACGCGAACATCCCTCAAATCGGAATGTACACCCCGAGAACTACAAGATGACACCTTCCAGGACGCATTCGAACCGTGAATAGCCCATCTCGATCCCAAATACCTTCATGTACTGCCCGAAAATGTCCACTTTCGCTACATGCCACCGCGCATGCGCAGAATGCCGATATTTCAACCCCACACCCAGTCCATCAGATGCCCCTTCATGAATGCTGCACTTTGATACCTCACTCGACCCCATCGGTCCACTAGGGGCTCCCCTAGCTCCAAAAAGGCTATTTTCATACCCTTCGGCCACCGCGCATGCGCAGAATGTCGATATTTCAAAACCACACCCAGTCCATCAGATGCCCCTTCACGAATGCTTCACTTTGATACCTTACTCGACCCCATTGGTCCATTAGGGACTCCCCTAGCTCCAAAACGTCTATTTCCATACCCTTGGGCCACCGCGCATGCGCAGAATGCCGATAGTTCAACCCCACACCCAGCCCATCAGATGCCCCTTCACGAATGCTTCACATCGATACCTCACTCGACCCCATTGGTCCATTAGGGGCTCCCTAGCTCCAAAACGTCTATTTCCATACCCTTCGGCCACCGCGCATGCGCAGAATGCCGATAGTTCAACCCCACACCCAGCCCATTAGATGCCCCTTCACATAAGCTTCACTTTGATACCTCACTCGACCCCATCGGACCCTTAGGGGCTTCCCTAGCTCCAACACGGCTATTTTCATACCCTTCGGCCACCGCGCATGCGCAGAAGGCCAATAGTTCAACCCCACACCCAGCCCATTAGATGCCCCTTCACATAAGCTTCACTTTGATACCTCACTCGACCCAATCGGACCATTTTATCTAGGGACTACTTTTTCTCCGCGGAAGCTTTTTCCCGAGACCGAATCACCGCCAAAACCACGGCCAAACCGCATCACCGCGCATGAATACATTTTTTTTTTTTTTTTGCCGGAACTTTTTTTTTTTTTCTGCCGGAAATATGCACTCATTGACCTTTGGTGTGTGGGTGGGTTCAAAATGGCGGACTGTAAGTAGCCGCCATTTTGAACCCACCCACTCACCCTGTTGGTGTGTGGGTGGGTTCAAAATGGCGGACTGTAAGTAGCCGCCATTTTGAACCCACCCACTCACCCTGTGCACTCAGGCCACGCCCCATTTCGCCTGATCACGCCCCAATACACCCCAAAAACCGCCCCATTTTTTGTTCTGCGCATGCGCAGTGAGGCGCTATTAACCCGTTTTACTCTTTATATACTACTAAGATCCCTGGAGCATTCGGGGCCTAGGCGGCCCCTGGACCCTCGCCTATTTCTGCTGTGATACTGGCCCCTTCAATCATCAATTGCTCTTGCCGTGCCTGCTTCCAAATGCCTTGTCGGATTCCTCCGAAATTTGGCATATGCAATCTTTGCGGCAAGACGCCAGTAGTATGTAGACCGCATATTGCCCTTCCGGCCCGGCCGTACGCATGCGCGGGAATGGCCGCCGGAAGTGCGCAGGTCACGTGGTTTGGTGGCGCAGGTGTGGGTCTGCGCAAGTGTGTGACGTCACTTCCGGTGTCACTCGATCTTGGATCCCGGGGTCAAGAGCCCTTAGACGTGGATGATATGTACTGACCTTCAACATCCGGGTTTCCCACCGGGTTTTCCCCTCTGGAGTGCGTCGTCTCTCAGTTTTACTTTCGGGTACTCTTCAACATCCGGGTTTCCCACCGGGTTTTCCATCCGGGGGACTGGAGTGCGTCGTCCCTCCGTCTTACATCCGGGTACTCTTCAAATTCCGGGTTTCCTACCGGGTGTTCCATCCGGGGGACTGTATTGCGTCGTCCCTCAGTCTTACATCCGGGTAATCTTCAACATCCGGGTTTCCCATACAATGGTTCAATGCCGCCATGTAGTGAACACTGGATTGCATCAGCCTTACATCCAGGGACCCTGAAACATTCGTGAACATCCGGGTACCCCTATTTTTTCATTAGGGCCGAGAGGGATCCTTAGAGGTCCGATTGGGTCGAGTGAGGTATCGATGTGAAGCATACGTTAGGGAGCATCCCACGAGATGGGTGAGACGTGGAACTGACGTCATTCTGTGCATGCGCAGTAGAAAAGAGAGTATGGGAATAGACGTTTTGGGACCGAAGTGGACCCCTAGTTGACCGATTGATTAGGTCGAGTGAAGTGTCAAAGTGAAGCGCTCCTCCAGGGCGACCAAGTCATGGGTGGGTGCATGTAGAATTAGGATTTGTCCCGAAAATATAAAAACCGAAACACGGACTTTACCCCTAAAATAGGGGGAAACTCCTATCAACCAGGTCTAGAGGGGCTAATATCGGTCCCCGGCTTATCGGGGCCTGCCGACAGAGGTAGGGTGGGGAAGTGGGTGTATGTAAACTGAGGATTTGTCCCGAAAATATAAAAAGCGGAACACGGACCCATGTATCCACATGGGATTTCTCGACTCTCTATACTACAATCCCTCATCAGGACCTCATAGACCGTGTAAGTTCATTAATAGTATCTGTGTTCACGAAAACTGATCGTAGATATATTAATGTCGGAAGCCACAAAGCATTCTTTAGCTCCACTACATACAAGAGATATCATTCATGGGATGTTTCTTTGTTTATAGAGTTGCTTGAATTTCTCATTAAAAATATCTGTGAAATTTGGCAACACAATATATCAGCAGCATATAGGTATTCCAATGGGTACTAATTGTGCACCCCTGTTGGCTGACCTGTATCTGTTCTCTTATGAATATGACTATATGCAGGTGCTTTCAAAAACCGATCCATTCAAAGCCCGTTCCTTCTCATTCACCAAACGCTATATAGACGATCTTCTCGCTGTGGATAATCGCTATATAAATGACGCAGTGAAGGATATATATCCACCTTCACTGAATTTGAAGGAAACTACAGATAGCCCTACAGGCACATCATATTTAGATCTATATCTCTATAAAAATGAAGCGGGCATTCTCTCTCGTCGATTTTATGACAAAAGAGATGATTACAATTTCGACATCGTAAACTATCCCTTCTGGACAGTAATATTCCAGTGGGACCTGCGTATGGCGTATACATTTCTCGCCTAGTAGCATTTGCTAGATCCTGTGTTAAATTTGACGATTTTAATCAATGTCACAAGACATTGTTACAGAAACTTATAAAACGGCTATTCCACCAAGCGCCTCCACTCAAAGTTTCTCAAATTTGGCGATACATATCGCATGCTGATAGCAAAATACGAGCGTAGCGTGCAAGATCTATGGCGTTACGTTTCGTAACTTGTGTCTAATTCCGGGGCTAGGGGCCGTATGAACCCATGTACTTCAAGATCCTCATGGTACTCATATGAACAGTCACAATCAAAGCGTGACTGAGATACATCATTCTCTAGATAACGACTTTACAACAATTATTATGGATTAAGAATACTGATCAGCGATACGGATTTTATATTTTTGGAACATCATGATGTCTTGTCGGCATCATTGAAAACTGTTGTCCGCTTCTCTCTTGCAGGAAACTAGCCTATGTTTATGTACACTATGATTGTCTTTTTGAATTTGGTGCTAATACTGTTATATGGATATGGAATAGGTCTTTGGATTATGGAGGTGGATATTCTTTAATGGACGATGGGCTGAATTATGAATGATGGACTAGACGCTTGTATTTACCTCTACAATAGCGGAAAACTCCTATCAACCAGGTCTAGAGGAGCTAATATCGGTCCCCGGCTTATCGGGGCCTGCCGACAGAGGCAGGGTGGAGGAGTGGGTATATGCGAATTGAGGATTTGTCCCGAAAATTTACAAAGCGGAACACGGACTTTACCACTACAACAGGGGAAACCCCTATCAACCAGGTATAGAGGGACTAATATCGATCCCCGGCTTATCGATGGATTTTACTATGGGTTGTGGGGGTCTTGTTTTCTTCGTCTCACCACGTAAAACACGATGGGAAGGGTCTCGGAGCTAAGCGGTGAAATTTTCCGAAAAGTTCACAGAGGTCTGGATAGGCCCATAGGCCTACTGGCTCAGTGGATAGGTCCATACTGGGCAGTTCACACATGTTCATTGTGGTATGGGTTGTGGAATCTTGTTTTTCACGTCCCACCACGTAGAACACGATGGGCGGGGGCTTGAAGCTAAGCAGTGAATTTTAAAAAAGTCACTGTGCGCATGCGTAGTGGACGTTTTGGGGTCTAGGTGAGCCCCTAGTGGTCCGATGGGGTCGTATGAGATCTTATTTTGAAGCTCTCGTGGAGGAGCATCCCACTGGACTCATGTATCGTCCGCTTTGAATATTCTGCGCATGCGCAGTCTGGCCGTAGTATAGAAAGCAGGCATTTTGGGGGGTGTTTGGGGTAGAGATGGACCACTATTGGTTCGAACGGGTCGCGGGAGGTGTCAAAGTGAAGCTCTTGTGGGGTAGAGTCAGAATGGCGTGTTTCTTATTGCAAGTCGCATCAATCTGCACATGCCCAGTTGGGTGTAGTAAGTAAAGTGGGCATTTTGGGGAAGTGAAGGAAGGTATTTGGGGTAAAGATGGACCACCCTTGGTCCGAATATGTCGTGGGAGGTGTCATTTTGTATTTTCGGGACAAATCCTCAATTTACATACACCCACTTCCACACCCTGCCTCTGTCGGCAGGCCCCGATAAGCCGGAGACCGTTATTAGCCCCTCTAGGCCTGGTTGATAGGGGTTTCCCCTATTGTAGAGGTAAAGTCCGTGTTCCGCTTTTCATATTTTCGGGACAAATCCTCAATTTACATACATCCGCTCCCCCACCCTGCCTCTGTCTAAAATGATCGACCACCCCATCGGCGCCCCCATCATGTCACCGCCCTAGTTGCAAAAACGGAAAGGCATGTTTGCGTTAGTGAGTGGGAGGAATAGACAATACACCGATCGGGAATGCCTGTTCCGCTGTCTCGCTATTCATCTGGAGCAGGCCCAGCCCAAGAACTGTGAATGAATTGCCAACGATTATTGGGCACAATACTTACGTGAACAGAGCATGGAAAAACATCATTTTCGCGTGGTCTCGTTATCACAACTAGATGAAGTAGAAACGTTGATTCAGTTCAACATAGTCGTCTACAGCCTGGCCCAACACGTGGATGATAACAACACCGATGACCCTCGAATCGTAGCCAGCATCGTACATCTCTTCCCGGGGAAGTACGATTTGACCATGAAGTTGAATTTGTACTAGCTGGCGGGCATTTCTCCTGCATTACGGACATGAACAGTTATGTCCAGTCGTATTAACGGAAGTTCCCCGATGGAATATTCCATAACACACCCAACACATTCGAAGAGCTGACGGATGAAGGCATTGACGTCTCCACCGCAAAACGTTGTTTCCCAAATCGCGCAGTGTAGGACTACTAGAACCCAGAATGGTATCGGCCTACCTAGCCAAAGCCGGTAACATCAAACACGTCATCAAGAAGACGAACAACCTCGTGGCCTTCTCCACGAATTCACTCCGCTTTCTAGACGTAAGGAATTACCTGGTTCCTAATTACGGCTATGCCCAGTGGGTAAAAGCCTACGACTGCGCCCAGAGCAAAGACTGCTTTCCATATACCTACATGAGCCACCTGGATCGTCTGGATGAGACGCAGCTTTCACCACGAGAGGTCTTCTACAACGGTCTCAAAGGAGAAGCGTTAGCCGTCACCATCTATGCCGAACTCCATGAATCCATGTACTTCAAGATCCTCATGGTACTCATATGAACAGTCACAATCAAAGCGTGACGGAGATACATCATTCTTTAGATGACGACTTTACAACGAATATTATGGATTAAGAATACTGATCAGCGATACGGATTTGATATTTTTGGAACATCATGATGTCTTGCCGGCATCATTGAATTACAACACATATAAGGGAAGTGGGAAGAGGTGCCGACATACTGACAGTCACATGACTACACAGTAGAGCCTTTCGGTTAACCTATTCTAAAGCACATACCAAGAATCTAACGATTCGTGGTATGTGTTGTATCTCAGGTACGCTTTTATTGTACCTGTTCATGTGGCAACTTGGATGATATGACCACACGGCCCCTAGCACCGGCATAAGCGGTATTAGATACAAATCTAGAGAGCTATGATGGAAATGCTCTGACAACTCGTATATTGGTAATTGGTGAGCTGTTTCGCTGTGACAACTCGTACACTGGGAATTGGTGAGCTGTATCGTCGTCAGATGAAAATGACGGTATTTAACACAAAAGACTAGTCTGCAAGGCCCGATGTTGACCCAGCATCAACTTTCCACAAATGCCAACATATATCAAAGACCAAAAGACCAAAACTGTTGACCGCTTCTCTCTTGCAGGAAACAAGCCTATGTTTATGTATACTATGATTGTCTTTTTGAATTTGGTGCTAATACTGTTATATGGAATATGGAATAGGTCTTTGGATTATGGACGCGGATATTCTTTAATGGACGACGGCTGAATTATGAATGACGGACCAGACGCTCGTAATCCAACAGGTGTGGGTCCGTGAAGGAATGCAAACTCTGCGAGATTTCCTCGTCTATTACAGCAATTTGGATGTCACAGCCTTCCTGGAAGCTACCGACAAAATGGTCGCCTTCTACCGAGGTATTGGTGTCGATGTGTTTAAAGAATATGTAAGCATTCCCGGCCTGACCATGCGGTATTTGTTCCAGGATTTACTAAACTTCTTCGCCCTCATCGAACAGAAAGACGCCGACATGTTTGACTGCTTGAAAGGAAACATCGTGAGCGGGCCCAGCATTATTTCATCGGCACTATGAACATGAACAAGAGCTGATGCATATCCGAAGAAGATCATTGGATTTGATGCTAACGTCCTCTACCTAGCGTGTTTGGCTCAACCCATGCCGGCGGATCATTATACCGGATGGCTCCCTGAGGGACAGGACTTCAAAGCTCAACGTTCAACAAAAACATCTGGCGGAACAATGGCTCGATTGGGAAGCTCGGCGACGAGGCGTGACCATCCGTCATCAAGCCAACTATATGGAGAAAGGGTTGGAGATCGGCGCCTCCCGGTAGACGGATTCGCCACCATCAATAAAGAAACGACCGTTTTCCTGTTTCACGGCTGCTACTAGCACGGTCATGAGTGTTCACTCACAGGAGGGCACTATAACGATCGCCGTGAACTAAGCCCCACCGTCTTACGACGAAGAGGTCGACCAACATAGCGTCTATATCCAGGGGTTGGGCTACGCCTATGAACAGCTGTGGGAATGTGAGTTCCATCAGCTGCAATGGCGTCAGCCTGAATTGTACATATTTCTACACGCTCATGACAGCTGCTGGATTATCGGACCACGATCACCATGACCGACATCCTATGCACTGTTCAATTGGGAGACCCCTTTACTACGCTGGTACCTGAGTGACGGACTGGAAGTCACCAAAATATCTACCAAGTGATAAAGTTTACATCCGATGTTTATTTCAAGCGTTTTGCTGAGGCCGTGACCACCGCCCGTCGCCAACGAGATACCGATCCCAGTTAAGCTATCATCCGCGAAACGATGAAGTTGCTTGGCAACAGTGGGTATGGTAAAACCGTGACCAACCAGGGCCATCAAGTCGACATCCAGATTTGCACCGCCAAACAATCCCGCAAGCACCTGAATTGACCCATGTAACGGCACATGGAGACCATTGATGAGACCACTTACGAAGTAACCTCGTCCAAAAAAATTATCCACTACAATTTACCCCTCCAGATCGGGTACATATGGTGTACCAGCTGCCGAAGCTCCGTATGCTGGAATTCGTGTATGATTTCATGGGCGTGTTCTTCGACCCTGCGGACTGGCAGTTGGGAATCCCGTGTCAAACCCGAACTGCGGGCTAGGTACGAAGCCGAACGGGATCAGTGGTTGCCGAGAATAGACTATTACGACTATGATAAAAGGACGCCAGGACTCTTCAAACTCGTGTGGACGGGTGAGGCCATGATTACCCTCTCATCAAAAAACTACTATTACGAATTACAAGCGTCTAGTTCATCATTCATAATTCAGCCGTCGTCCATTAAAGAATATCCGCGTCCATAATCCAAAGACCTATTCCATATTCCATATAACAGTATTAGCACCAAATTAAAAAAGACAACAATCATAGTATACATAAACATAGGCTAGTTTCCTGCAAGAGAGAAGCGGTCACCAGTTTTCAAACAACAACAGAAACAGAAACAACAACAAGTTCAGCTGTAAAGGATTCAGCCGTCGGGATAATAACATAACCATATAATGACGCACACTCTCGCTGACCACTCGTATTTATAGCCAGGTTTCGTATAACCAAACGCTATAACCAAATATAACCAAACGCTATATAGACGATCTATATAACCAAACGCTATATATATAGCGTATATATAACCAAACGCTATATATATATGTATATAGCGTAAATATAACCAAACGCTATATATATATATATAACCAAACGCTATATAGACGATCTACTCGCTGTGGATAATCGCTATATAAATGACGCAGTGAAGGATATATATCCACCTTCACTGGATTTGAAGGAAACTACAGATAGCCCTACAGGCACATCATATTTAGATCTGTATCTCTATAAAAATGAAGCGGGCATTCTCTCTCGTCGACTTTATGACAAAAGAGATGATTACAATTTCGACACCGTAAACTATCCCTTTCTGGACAGTCACGCTTTGATTGTGACTGTTCATATGAGTACCATGAGGTTCTTGAAGTACATGGGTTCATACAGCCCCTAGCCCCGGGTTAAACGGAATTAGACACAAGTTACGAAACGTAGCGCCATAGATCTTGCACGCTACGTTCGTATTTTGCTATCAGCATGCGATATGTATCGCCAAATTTGAGAAACTTTGAGTGTAAGCGCTTGGTGGAATAGCCCTGTTTTTTAAGTTTCTGCACCAGTGTTTTGTGACGTTGATTAAAATCGTCACATTTAACACAGGATCTAGCAAATGCTACTAAGCGAGATATGTATAAGCCATATGCAGGTCCCACTGGAATATTACTGTCCAGAAAGGGATAGTTTACGATGTCGAAATTGTAATCATCTCTTTTGTCATAAAGTCGACGAGAGAATGCCCGCTTCATTTTTATAGAGATATAGATCTAAATATGATGTGCCTGTAGGGCTATCTGTAGTTTCCTTCAAATCCAGTGAAGGTGGATATATATCCTTCACTGCGTCATTTATATAGCGATTATCCACAGCGAGAATATCGTCTATATAGCGTTTCGTGAAGGAGAAGGAACGGGCTTTGAATGGATCGGTTTTTGAAAGCGCCTGCATATAGTCATATTCATAAGAGAACTGATACAGGTCAGCCAACAGGGGTGCACAATTAGTACCCATTGGAATACCTATATGCTGCTGATATATTGTGTTGCCAAATTTCACATAGATATTATTAATGAGAAATTCAAGCAACTCTATAAACAAAGAAACATCACATGAATGGTATCTCCTGTATGTAGTAGAGCTAAAGAATGCTTTATGGCAGCCGACATTAATATATCTACGATCAGTTTTCTTGAACACAGATACTATTAATGAACTTAGACGGTCAATAAGGTCCTGATGAGGGATTGTAGTATAGAGAGTCGAGAAATCCCATGTGGATACATGTCTGTACGGTATGTGACCTTTAGCATCAAGTTCTTCCGTAAGACATTTGAGTTTTTCAATATCCACATACATTCAACGCCAGAGTTCTTAGAAATAATGGCGCAATATCTTTCCCAAAATGCTTTTACCTCCTGAAGGGCCCTCGTTTTGGTATGTCGTTATGATTGGTTGAAAGACAAATACCTCTTTCCCTGAGAAACTTTTTGTGATTGTTAAATAAATCTTCCATAGTAAATGCAGTTTGGGAGTAAGTAGACGTATTTGATGAAGATATGTCTACACTCATTTCTTTAACCAGCACCTGGTAATAGTAATATTTACATATGAATATTATATTATTCGGAGCTTTGTCTGCTGGGACTATGACGAATTTACTCTGGAGATTTGCTAGAACTTCTTGCGAATTGAGGTTTCTCAGTACTTGTTTTGTTTGGGGAAGAGTGCTTCTGTCAATATGGCGGATTGTTTCAACGACCTTGCTCTTGGTGAGGTCCAGCCAATCAGCGAGTACTGTAGGTTCAACTTTTTCTCGCTTAGACCAATCAATAACGTACTGTTCCAATGCAGACAGGACTATCTTCTGGTCGGCCTTCAGATTTATTCTTCTTCGCTCTCTATATTTAGGTCCTTTCATCAGGAGTAATTTCAGATCCTTATCACTAATCTGATAAGACTCTAATTTGCAAGGACGGTTTTGATTGGCGGAAATAGACTACATAACGGAAACGTTTTCTCCTAAAAAGGAAACGTTTAAAAGTTTTGAATATTACTACCGGAAACGTTTGCTTTTGACAGGAAACGTCTACAGTAAGAAAGAAGTAAAAAACTTTGATTGGACGATCACAACCGGAAACGTTATCCTTTCAATCGGAAACGTTTAAAAGTCTCGAATATTACTACCGGAAACGTTTGCTTTTGGACAGGAAACGTCTAAAGTATTGAGTGTTACAACAGGAAACGTCTTCTAAATGTCAATTCATAACATGTGATTGGTTGGTGCAAGTTTAAACGTTCAAACTTTTTAAACGTTTGAAAAGTTTAAACGTTTAAAAGAGGGATTTATGGCGCGAACGGCCCTTCATACTCTCTAATCATCTCTGATTCATCACATGACATCATCAGAGCTCATTTGCATATCAGTACAAAATCTACACCAAGCCTCAGAATCATTAAAGTACAATATCTCGACCACTAAGTTGGAATAGTTTGATGATATAAACGTTAAAATGCTCAGAATCGAGATGACAAATTATCAAATATATCTTTATTGCCACTACAGTGTCAATTCTTATTTTCCCCTTTTGTAGTTTGAATGCCACACTGTTATTAAAAAAACGCTTTTAGAACTACCAAAAGTGGTTGCAACTGGACTGCATTCACTTTTGGTACCGGTGTTGAAGCTAAGAATGTCCGGTGGCTAAGAGTGTCCGGCTCATATCTTCTAACCCAGCTAGGACACTTTTCTCCACATCGGAAACAAGTGTCCGTCCTTAGTTGCAATTGACAAGGATATGAAAAGGGACCGGTAGTTCGAGATATCGCAAATGTGGTACCTTAAAATACCTTATATGTGGTATTTCAAAGTACCATACAATAAGTATTTCGAACTACCATGCAATCCAGTCGCAACCACTTTTAGTACTTTGACCTACAACTTCCGAAACCTTAAAATCCCGCTTGAGCATTTCAGTGGATCATCCAACATCTAAAGTCCATATGGACAAGTAAACAAGCATATCAGCATACAACAGTAGTGAGAAAGAATTGTAGATTTTCACTTTCTGGTCGTTATACCAAAGATTAATATCTATAACCGGATATACGTAGTCCTTCATTAGAGTAGATGTTGTTTTTGTTTTTTTTTAAGTCTTCCATTAATTAGTCTTCCATTAATTAAACCACTGAAGACAGGCACATCAAATGCCTTCAAATTATAGCGGTGATTCTCTGAAACGTTGTGCATCGGGTACCCAAGCACACCAGCCTCGCCCTATGGGGCAGATATAGATCCCAACATCCCATTTGGGTGGACGTTGAATAATGCCTCAGATTTATGGCCCTTCATCTCGAAATGCCATAGAGTGATACTTCGAAAAACCCGACTTCCCAGAGACTAGAGTGGGAATTTCAAGATAAATACAACGGTAAATTACACAATTATAGGCCTAATTATCACTTAGTTAACGAGTATCCATTGTCCGGAGATAGAATGAGCATTACATTACAGTACAGGTGTCACGGCACACAATCGATAGTGCCCATCTAAGAGATACTCTCCGCTCCTAATAGTTATAGAAGGGTGATCTCAGAGTGAAAATGGAGGGTACCGCTCGAAATTCGTTTTCTGTGGCGTACAAATCTTAATTTCCCTTTCTTTTTTTCATCGCGCGGAACAACCCAATAACCATAGAACACACCACGATGCCGATCCAATGCGAGTTACTAGAAGGGGAAGGCAAAATCTCTACCGTTTTATATGTTACTTTTTCAACTAAGGCCCAATTCGCCATGGCTATCAAAAGTGAGAAATATATTAGAAAATTCTGGCTTTAATGATGTCTGGGCAGCGCAGAGAGGGATTAACAAACAGTACTTCATCAGAGTTTTAGAAAGACGACTGAAGGATCAATTTATTCAAAATTGGAATGCTGCTGTACATGATTCGTCGAGGGGAAAGCTGTATAGTTTGTATAAGGAGATCCCATGTTTTGAAGATTACTTGGATATTCTTCCTGAAAAGAATCGTAAAATTATTGCAAAATTTCGTACCGCCAACCATAAATTACGAATTGAAACCGGTCGTTGGAAAAACATCCCTGTAAATGAAAGGTTCTGCCAACACTGCCAAAGAGATGTATTAGGAGATGAGATCCATTTCCTGTTATTATGTCCAGCGTTTCAGACCCTTAGACAAAAGTATTTACCGCACTTTGTTGAAAAAAGTAATATTGTTCCGAAAGAGCAGATATTTAGACAAGTCTTGATGAATACCAACAAAGACGTACTGATGAGTTTGTCTATGTATGTCAAATTAGCATTAGTAAACGATGCTTTGATAAACTGCTGAAAGCAGTGAAACTAGTTAGCGAAATCAATCAGTCCGAGTTTGTCATGACTTTTTTCTAGTACTATATTTACCATACACAAGGGCAGTTTATACTGTGATCATTTAGTCTATATATATATATATATATATGTTTGTGGGGGTGTACGAGGGGGTGGGGGTGTAATTCTTGGTCGAAAATTTATCACTGACATATTAGTTAATGCCAAAACTATGTATAGTACTATACAGTCATGGAATTCTATCCATAGAGTATATACTGTTGGATATTGTAACTTTTTTCCGTCATCTCTGTGTTGATTTTACACTGTACCTCGCGTGCCACCGTGTGGCTTCTGAGAGAATAAACAGTATTCAGTATTCAGTATTAATTGTTAGTACCAAAACAGCTGTTAAAAAAAGACGCTTTTCTGATATCATGTAGGCCTATATCCGTTTAATTGTAATTTGCTATATGTTTATTCCTCTAGCTGCAAATTAGATATGCCGGATAGTCTCATCGGCTAAATTTAAAACAGTTCACCTCTTCTTAGATGAATTTTATCAAACTTTCACCTAAAACGCGTGTACAGGTTGTGAGGAGTAGTAACTTTCACACTTTATTTGCTTGGATGACGAAACTATGGTTTATGCGAGTATGGTTTTTGTGTAGATTTTACTATGCACCAACATCCCTAATGTTCCGTGAAAAACAGTTTATTAAAAAATAATAGTTTGAGACTTTACCCAGGAACCATGAAGTACGGTCAGGTAGACAGATGGTGGAGCCTTTTGTACCTCCAAGAGCGTGCGAGTACCACTAGAGGTGCACTATCGATTGTATGCCATGGGTATACCATTTTTGATAGTTCAAACTTCGGAATCGGCGAATAAACGCCCCAAACAAGTTACGGTATTTTACAGGAACATCACATCCTTCCCTGTCCATGTGTTTACCCAATCTATTCGGCTAGAACTGCGAATCCGTCGCCATACGTGGTGGACATCCAGTTGAGGTAAACCTATTTGTTTTCTCCCTCAAATCACTCAATCTGGGCTCCGACACCTTCTAATACAACTTTCAAAACCAAATTTGGTATCACAATCTACTAATTCAGTAGCCTAACGTCCATATCCGGTAGTTCGAAATACCCTTGTTTGAAATACCAGGATTTTTGATAGTTCAAACGACTGAATGATCAGTTGTCGGTAGCTTGAAACACCACAACCAGTAAAAAATCCGGTCTTTGAACTACCGATTTGGGTAGCAAACTACGGAATCGGTGAATAAAGTGTCAATCTTAATAAATCGTATAACGCTATGCAAGCGACATATCCAAATGGGGGAGCAGATATGATTCAATTTTACTTAGACTGATAAAGTCCCAAAGTGGTACTTCAAACTACTTTCTTTTTACAGTGTAATCACTTGTTTTAATCAAAGTAGATTTAACTATATACTCAAACAGGGAACGAGCTGTAAACTTCTTTAATCAATTTCCCATAATTTGACAGTGCCACACTGGCCTCATATATGTATCAACGTAATCATATTAAATTTTACATCCCATTCTGTATAATTCACACCAAATGAAATAATTTCGAACTTCATAACCCGTGCACGAAATGCTGTGATTGACGTATTTGTTGGCCCGCGTCATATTTGTTCAAATATTTTAAGTCCATCAGTACGTAATACATAACCTTTGTGCTACGTTTCCGTGGGTAAGAAGAGACTGATAGACACAGAGAACAATACCAGAGTTTATAAAAAGAGAAATAAAAGCGAATTGGTCTCACAGCGGGAAAAGACAGAAACTATTCACCATGGACAGGGTAACACTGGTGCTCTGGCTAGTGAGCTTGGCCTTTGCAGCTAGTCAAGAACAAGGTACCGGTAAGTCTTTTATGCGCTAGCTCTTTGTCTGTTATTGCACGAAGAATGACAAATATAGTATATGCTGGTATTTATAGTCGATTGATTGCTTCGAATATTTTTGGTGATTCTGAAACAATTGTACAAGTATTTGAAGAGAATCCTGGTCAATTCAAGGACGATTGACATACATGATAATTAGATAATGCCCTTAGAAAAAGTTTATTAAAATCAAAGGATCTATAGGGAGAGGGCCTGCAGATGTTCTTCTAGCCTGGTTCGTTTTCATGTGGGTCAAGTTATGGAATATGTTGTTCAGATTATAGGGTCAACCCGTACCATGCATACAAGCGTTTAAAGAATATTTAAAAATTCCGGCATGAATTTAATCTGTTTGATGAAAAAGTATCCGCATAATGCCGCTTCAAATCCCGTGATAGTTCGAATTCCAAAATACTCAAAACTTTCCCTGGAATTTATCTGTAGATAAAAAGTGAATATGCGTGGATTTCGTCAAAATTCAATTTATAGTTCCATTATTTTAAATTGAATCCTTGTAAAAACTGACCAAATTATGCTTTTAAGAACATCTCTAGCGGTAACAATGTTTGCATAAGTTGTTCACAGAAAAGTGTTTTCTACCGAACTGAGATTTTAAAATTTACGTAGACTACGATCCTGAAGTTTCATGATTTGACGTGTCGTTCCATGTTACAGACTAATTATTGGTAGCAAATTTTCAAAGGAAAGTACAAAAAGTTGTGCCTTTGATGTATTTTTTAAAATAAATTAATCCTGAATGTAAACTCGTCAATGCTTTTTCAGAGATGCATTTATATAACGTTCGTGCCATATTCCAAATATCAGTTTGCCACTGAAGCTGTAAACGACATATACAGTGATAATATCCCTAACATGACCACAGGGGCTCGTCACCGTTGTTATTTCTTTAATTAGGTTGATTATTGGGGAGGGGGCGGGTAGGGAGTAAATAAAGCATGTATTCCCTAGCTCACCCCCCCCCCACCATCCCAAGAATTTAATCAATTAACCAATTAACAACGGTAACGAGCCCCTGTGGACATGAGAAGAAGTTAAAATCTAGGGAGCTCCGTGCCCATTCACTAAATGAGCAAGCATACGCCACCAATTAGTAAAGAATGATAGGCACTGTATCTCCTTCAAACATATTAACGAATTTTCAAATAGGAAATTAGATGTATCCATGTAATGGAAAGTTCACTTATAAGAATGGAAACCTATAAGAAACAAACCTTAGACCCTCAACGGACTTCTGTGTTTTGGTAACACACACAACAATAACTGATCTGTATTTTGGTGTACCGGTACCGGTAACTGATTATACGCTCAGCACAAAATTGCGTTATATTGGGTATCTAGTGTTGGATTGTTGATAGTTAATGACAGCGACGATGACATCACCCTCAAAAAAGCCATTATAATGTTCACCAGGCTACACGTCCTCATATAATTACTAAACCATGTCCATTTGTAGCTTGTTTATAACGCTGATATTCATAATGTATCACACCGCCGATTTTTTTTAGATGTGATTTAACGCACTTTGGTGCCTCTTGGAAGCTTTATGGGTAGATTATTTCGCAATAAAACCATACAAGTTTATTTTAAGGATTCAACTCATCTGGTTATTTGATTCGGATAATTTAATGTGGAGTGTATTTGAATCTAATAAAATAAATGGAACTTTTTGAAAGTAAAAGCTGGGAGTGTGGCTGCTGAACCCGATTGAAAATATAGAGTTATCTTTCTTTTTCGAACTCTTTACTTTTTGAGACCAAATTAGCGAAAGACCGGGAAAACAAAAACTGAAAGTGGTGTGAATTTGTGAACAGAAGCATGTATTTTGTTGATTTTCACATATTTTGCGGTGAACAGAATCTCAAGGTAATACAACCCACACCCTGCGGACCTGAATTCCTGGCACCATCAAGTTACTTGCATTGAACCAGTGTGGACGGGGATAGGTCCAGTTTTCAACATCAATGATGTCTTTCTTGCAAATTTAATAAAATTAACCAGTGCCCTAGTCCAATATAATGTGACTGGAATACGTCCTCCTTTAATATGTTGATGTCTACCATGTCCGTACAGCCCAATCGAACATCCAAATAATTAAAGAAAGGCTGTCAGTCACCCATTGACATTGTATTGGACTAACCAGCCCCAATCTCCTAAAAATGTTTACCTCTATATACGCCATCAGTCCAATATTCTCTTTACCATGAAATTCTCCACAGTATTAAAACTTATGCATTTTAATTCCGAAATTTTAAGAAAATCTATCCCGAATCTAGAAATTAGAATCTACTAAATATCTAGTAAGCAAAACATTGTGACATTTCTGATACATACGCCTCAACAGTCTTTAACAAATACATAAATCTTAGGCTTGAAAACAGGGGAATTTGAGAGGATAGAATGCATTTCTCAAGAACTATGTAAATCTCACAGGGGCTTGTTGTTGGTTGGTTATTAATTATGTAGGTTATTCCCCCCTCCCTAACCATGTTCCCTGTCCCATTCCCGCTCTGTCACCCCACCCTGCTGTCCTGTCCCCCCCTGGACATATCCCCCCCCCCCGGACATATCCCCCCCCTAATATTTACTTGTCCATATAATGCCAATTTTTATTATTCATAAACTGTTACAGGAACAGACAAATGTTGTTTTTACTAATGTAATTCCATCAATAAATTATTTTCTTCACAGATATATCTTTAAGTAGTCTTAGATAGGCACAACTTTTACCAACCAATAAAAGTAACCGAATTATTTGAATGGCACAATTATAATTGATAGGTACATAGATTAAGCTTCTTAAATTATTATATATACTCTCCCCATAGGCCACGGCCTCGCCAACCCCTTCTCTCGTCAACTCCCAGACTAAATCTGCCCGTCCTTATTCACGTTCTCCAACTCACTCATCAACTCTGTCTCTTTTAATTGCAAACTAACTTCAGCCTTATCAACCCCACTTCATTTTAATGCTTGTGTCGAAGAACTGGGAACGTTAGTGGAGTGCACATGACTAGCATGTGATCCGCCGATGCGGGCCAAATTTGATCACGAGACTTCATTGGCTGAAAGTATGGCATGGAATTTTAGCCAGCATCAGCGGATCATGTGCTAGTTACGTGCACTCCACCAACGTTCCCAGTTCTTCGACACAAGCGTTAAAATGAGCACAAGTTGAGCTGCTTTGATTAATGGATTTACCCAATTAAAAAGAACAGAACGGAGAGTGACTAAGTTCCAACTGATGAATTGAGGTTTGGAGAGCACGCGTAGGTAAAGAAATTAGGATGGATGAAGTTTTACTGAATCTGTGAGTTGCCATTTTGGCCGGGAGGATTTGCCGTGAAAACCGTGGTTTCCACTGGGTCCCATTGTGCTAATAGAGTAAGAGGAGAGTATATATAAATATTAATATCATAATTAATAACTGACCAACAACAAGCTTCTGTGGTAAATCTGGCAATATCGGACACTGACTGACTGCTGAGATCTTACAAACTCTGACATCAACAGGAAACTTAGGGAGAAATGTACACTTACGTGTTTGCTGTGTTAGGTATTTGATAATAAATTTTCACTGTTTCTTTACGGATAACAGCTTGATCGGTTAAAAATCTTAGATTTCATGATGAATAATTCACAGAGTAGCTAGAGTGGGGCAGGGCTTCATGTTTAGAATTAGTGCGCGAGCTAAAAATAGCTCGCGTTAAAATATTCAGGAGAGCGTATTTGAAAGTCAGGCAAGTGGTTGCAATATAATACAACATAAAATATGACAGTTTACGTGAGCTAAAAATCACTCTCATGACATGAATTTACGCGAGTGTTTGCGTGCAGGTGAGCTATCACTCGCGCTAAACACGAAGCCCTGGTGGGGGTGCTTGGTAGTCCCTTTAACCATGAGTAACTCAATAGGATATAAGTATATTTTCTCTGAGTTGATTGTAGCTTTTCATCCAAGCAAACCCAAGTGATGAGATGGGAATCACCTCTTAAGTAACACATCTACCCCAATGAGAAAGTCATTCTTTATTTGAAGTAAAATTCTATTGTGATCTGTAAATGAATGTAGGCCCACCTGACTCTTAACAATGGCCCCAAACCCTGATAACGTATTATATCTCTTTCAATCACGTGATGGCTTCTGTATTCATTCATGTGCATGGCACATGATCACTTATCCAGAAATCGAACATCGCTTTTGTAATGCGAAACCAATTAATTTTAAGGTACATGTGCCTCAAGGCGTGAAGTCCTATATGTAACCCGATACACCAAATTAAAGCTTGCTCTTCAGACTGCCAGTCCAGGGACCTCGCGCTGGCAATTAAGTTGATGTCATGTTACATGAGGGAGGTGACAGGCTAATTGAATTGTATAATGACCCCCACCTGCCATTTAATTGTCATGGATGTTGGGGGCCTGCATTGCATCAAGGGATAGAAGTGGTATTTTATTGTCATTAATGTAGGGGGCCTACGTCATCAGGCTTCAGGACAATTCACTGAATTATTCAATTTTCTTTCTTCTCATTCAGTGTTCAGAGTCCCAAGGGTTCAAGAAGTGGGTGAGCATGCATTTCTTATAACTTCACATGAAAAATGTGAAATTTATTCTGTGCTGACAATCTTCACCTCACAGTACAACAATGTAATTTATTTCGACTTGAACATCGAATTATCGAATTAATTTCATTTTGGGGAAAGACATATAAATTGTAAATCAGTTTTATCCCCCATGATGTTATTTTCATTTGGGAGATTGTAGAGCAGTAAGGAATTGTAAGGATATGCAATGGAGTCAGTTGGTGTTGAACTTTCCATCAGCGAAGGGCATCGTTTCAAATTCTGTTTGAGTAGGGGATGACAACTATGTATGGCATACCGAAACACCTACAGCAACAAGATAATGTGCCAGAAAACAATTCGAGCATCCGCTTCCAGGGTGCTGCGCAATGTTTGGAAAAGTTTCGGTATTCGCCGTTTTTACAAACACGAGGTTGAAAGACATAAATACATGAGGAATTGCGTCAGTAAAGTGATCCACATCAGTAAATTCTGGATTTCTCACCATGCTAATGTTGTTCACTGAATTTGCGGCATGTTTTGTTTTGAGAGAAAAGGGTTTTTTTCTTTCAATGGGCGCGAGAATTTGTCTGTATGCTAATATATATATATGTAGTTACTACATTACTAAGTAGCAACTCCATTCCTAAGCTTTGTAAGCTCGATCCCTTATCCTTACAATTCCTTTAGCATATTCCTTGATGTGATAATATATCATAATGTTCATACTATAACAGCATCAATTCTAACTGGCCATGTCAATGTGAGATTTAATGTGTTACCATACATAAATATTTTTTTTGTTCTATTTATTATCAATGTTGTACTATCATATCTGCTATTGGCAGGGCTTTATATTACATGTTGTTCACACCTTTTAAGGGTGTGCCCAAATTAAATATGCCCAAATTATATGAAGTTTGGGGAGAGAAAGAATTCTAAAAATGTTCAAAATATTTAGTTTGTTGGCGAGTATTCAACAGGAAATTAATAACTGGTTACTTTTTTAACCTTTTCAGCAATTTGCATCCTGTTATTAATCCATCTTACATGTGTTTTTAATTTGGGCACATTAGCGTAATCTAATAGAGGGTGTGCCCAAATTAGCGTAATATAAAGCCCTGATT
>JAVTVY010047418.1:0-24206 GCA_036873755.1 Hanleya hanleyi | reverse complement strand
AAATAGCTCAGAAATTCTGATTTTCTAGATATTCCATGTAATTGTCACTAATTCTTCGAAATGCAGTGACGCCCGTCAACGCTTGTAGTTATGCCTTAACGCTCTAACATAACGCCTTGACGCCATGATATAGACCGGAGAGAGAACAACAACAACAAAAACAAGGATGACACATGAGAGAACAACAACAACAAGAAGTGTTTTCATATAATTTATTTTCCCCAATGTTACATCATACCCACGCTGGGGGAGCCGCGTTGGGTATGTTTACAACTCAAAAAGACTCTTGCCCAATCAGAGGCCACCATTTTCATCTATCATATTCGTTCCTGTCCGTTAGATGTAGTCTTGTCCAATCAGAAGTCGCCATTTCAGCAAGTTCCATCTTCGGCCATGTTCGCTCTGAACCAGTTTATTCTAATCATCGTCGGACAGGCCTGGATATTCTTCGGGCAGCATGTCCTGAAACAGTTGTTTGCGCATTCTGATCGCATTTTCCAGGGCCACGGTGGGTGGTAGCCCCATAGCCTCTTCCAAGTGACGCTTGGCCTTCATGATGGACCTGTGCGTGGGGTCGCCTTTTCATTTCAAGCGGTAGTAAGGTATACTGTTCATAGATCGCCATGGCTGTTTTCCTGATGCGGGGGCGCATTTGGGTGTACGTCTGTTGTAAATTATCCTCTCCGGCGTCCTCGATCGCTGCAGCGTAAGTATTGATAGCTGCTGTCACAATACGATCCCAGAAGGTAGGTTCTGCCTCACTCTCCACGGACGTATGCTGACTATCTGAGGTCAAGCTCTCCGTATCACTAGATAGACTCTCAGCAATCTCTGTTTCGGTATCAGTCGATACACTCTCAGCAGTCTCTGTATCAGCATCCCCCTCAACGGACTCCTCGGAGTCTTCAATCCCATGTATATTGTTCTGGTGTCGCATCATATCGTAATGTCTGGTGAACGTGCGTTCGCACTCAGAGCAAGGATAAGTCATGTTGACGGTTGAACGTCGACTGTGCGTGTTTTTGGAAATACGCTCGCTTTTATAGACAGTAACGCCCGTCAACGCTTAGCTTAACGCTTCAACGCCCTGGTGAATTAGCTCGGAAGCTCTGATTTCCATGGAATTGACACCAATTCATCGAAATGCAGCGACGCCCGTCAAAGCCCGTCGTTACGCCTTAACGCCCGTCTCAACGCCCGTCAACGCCCAGCTTAACGCTTCAACGCCCTGGTGAAATAGCTCAGAAGCTCTGATTTTCATGGAATTTATTTGGTTCACATTGGATATGCATTATTACATACTGTGAGCAGAAAATATTTTGTCATATACCAGTAGTCCGTGAGCTACTGGGGCTCACCTTGCACCCCCCCCCCCCACTACAGACCGAAACTATGTTTTTTATGTGCTTTAGGACATGTCAAATTAGAAACAATTTGTTAACAGTCGATAAACTGGGACTCACTACCCTTTTAATCACTTTGACATTACTCCTGTGTTAATAAGTACAATTTTTGTGACAATAGGGGGTAGGGTTACAAGAATAGTCTTATCTTCCATAATTATTATCCAATCTTTATAATGTTGGCCGCATATTATTCAGCATTGATTGCTGCATCGAATATTTACAAGATAATATCACTATTTGTTGGGTATGACGTCACACAGGGACCATACATACAACAGTAGGAGTAGTAGCGAAAGCTGGCGTTTTGGGGTGCGTGAGGGTGTGCTTGAGCGATTGAGGGACCATTCTTGGTTCGAATGCGTCGGGTGAGGTGTCAAAGTGAAGCCCTCGGTATGTAGACCACGGCTTGTGGGATCTCCACATGACCTGTGATGTCATTGGTGACATCAGTAGGAGTAGTAGACAAAGTAGGCATGTTGAGGATGCGGAGGAAGGTTTTTGGGGTAGAGATGGACCATCCGTGGTCTAAATGGACCGTGCGGGGTGTCCCTCTGCATCTACATACAGAGAGTTACAAGATGACACCCCGCACGGTCCATTTAGACCACAGATGGTCTATCTCTACCCCAAAAACCTTCCTCCGCATCCTCAAAATGCCTACTTTGTCTACTACTCCTACTGATGTCACCAATGACATCACAGGTCATGTGGAGATCCCACAAGCCGTGGTCTACATACCGAGGGCTTCACTTTGACACCTCACCCGACGCATTCGAACCAAGAATGGTCCCTCAATCGCTCAAGCACACCCTCACGCACCCCAAAACGCCAGCTTTCGCTACTACTCCTACTTTTGTATGTATGGTCCCTGTGTGACGTCATACCCAACAAATAGTGATATTATCTTGTAAATATTCGATGCAGCAATCAATGCTGAATAATATGCGGCCAACATTATAAAGATTGGATAATAATTATGGAAGATAAGACTATTCTTGTAACCCTACCCCTATTGTCACAAAAATTGTACTTATTAACACAGGAGTAATTTCGAAGTGATTAAAAGGGTAGTGAGTCCCAGTTTATCGACTGTTAACAAATTGTTTCTTATTTGACATGTCCTAAAGCACATAAAAAACATAGTTTCGGTCTGTAGTGGGGGGGGGGGGGGTGCAAGGTGAGCCCTAGTAGCTCACGGACTACAGTAAGAAGTTGCACATTCATACCAATATTTCTTGATAATAACGTCGAAAACAGGTTAATATCCATGCAAACGAGTTCAGATGAACAGTTGTCTCAACTGTAATGCATTTCAAACCCAAACTATTTGCGCACATTTCGATTACATGTTTAAAATAATGTTGAATAACAAAAAATCATACAGATCGGCTAAAAAAAGACGACCATTTTGAAATTCAAAATGGAGGCCCTAAATGTTAATGCAAAAACTGGCACCCATTTTTTTCTTAATCAGTGATGTTTCTAGGTGTGCTTAAACATTGGTGCCAAGAATCTACCCCAAATTTTGCTTTTTTTACATAAGCCCACAGACTATAGAGCTTGACCCTAGAGTATGATGTGGTAAGATTCAGCTACCTAGTTCACGGGGTAACAAGATAAGTAGGGGTTAGGGCAGAAATCCCATGCCAGATATGGTTTAATGTCGACTCAACCTAAGGCCGACCTGGACAGCTTCGTCAGAGAACGGATGATTAGGGGACGCAAGATAAGGACGATACTCAGCAAGTGCATGATAGTCCCAGTCATGCGAAAACGGAATGCAACGCTACAGACGTAGGTGGACCTTGATGAATTTTTGCATAGAGTGCAAGATTTTTTATGAATGTGAAAATATTATCGATTGTGCCCATAAAAATGTCGAACTATCTATAAAACGTGTCGCTCAATTTTTAGTTTCTATACTTTGCAATCCGTGGAGATATCCAAGACCTTGCCTGTCTCGTCGGCACGGTTGTCTGGCGAGCATTGTTGGATTTGAATATTTCTTTTGAATGGTTTAGTATAGCGAATGATATATTATATCATACGTATATCAAAACATTCTCCATCACATTATGCACTTATGTGTCGAAAGTTGCACTGTACTAGATTCGTATTGTATTGCGTATTGTACCTGACGCGGCTGAAGAATTATCTGCACTCCTTGTGTTTCATCGTCATCATGTCGGAGATCAGCGCGATCTTTAAGTGAGGATAATTCCTAAACTGCTTGTAGCACAATATTCATATAAGGTACACAGGTGACTGGTGCAATGTATGATTGATTGCTGCAATGCTTCCGTCACTAAATTAAAGAGTTTGAGAAAAAAATCCAAGCCCAACGCGGCAAGTTTGACATCACCGACCATAAGAATGGAGTGCCAAATATCTCTGACAGCATTCAATCATAGGAACCATAGATCTAAAAATCTATCAATCGACACTTCACCGCTTTTACGTATGCAATATTTTTGCATGCGGATGTATATTACATACGGATGTATCTCAAACGCCGACCAGTGTCTTTAGCGTTATATTCCGTTCACTTAGGGAGAGAGGGGATTACGGTTTAATGTCGTGTTCAGCAATATTTCAGCTATATATCGACGATCAAACAAAATTCTAAGTACTCAAAACTCACTTAGTAATCCAACGCATTAAAATATACACACATTAAAACTTATGTAACAATCCGATTTCTCACAAAAAATCCAAGATACAGTCCTCTCTCACCTGACTAAAAAGATCTTCCAAAGTAGCCGCTCGATAAAAAAGCATCTCTTACAATCTTAAAATCTATGCATTCGATAAGAATATGTTTTACCGTGAGATATTCATGGCATGGAATACACCTTGGGACTGGCTCTTTTTTAGTTAATGTTCGTGAGTTAGTCGTGTATGGCCGATTCTACATCGCCTGATCATGGTTTGATCGAAGCGTTTTTGGCTGTTCAGATGAGTATAGCCTACAGTTTTGTTTAACTAATGAAGTTTGTTACTATTCACAGCATCCCATAAAGACTGAAACAGCCGTCTCACATAAGTACAGATAGAGGGTCTGAAATCGCTATATAGGATTCCAACGGGATCAACCTCATCATCTAGGGCTGCCTTAGCCATCCTATCAGACTCAGTATTACCTTTGATGCGAACGTGACTAGGCAACCAACAGAGCACAATAGCAATCTGTTGATCAAATCTACAGTCATGTAAATGTAGAATACTCAAGATAGTGGGATGAATCGAAGTTCCACTTTTAATCGCTTGGAGGCATGACAGTGAATCTCAGAATATGACATATTTTTTTTCCTTTTACTGGACCCAATACCTTCTAAAGCCAACAATATAGCTTTTGCTTCTGCAGTGAATATCGAACTTTTATCTGGTAGTCGACAGGTTTTAGTTTTGGAACTAAAGATAGTAGCACATGCTACTCTCTCACCATCTTTAGAACCATCTGTATAAATAGCCTGATGCGATCTGTATTTCTCGCTCAGTAGACCAAATTCTTGTGTATACAAGAGCTGGCTCGCGTCTGCCTTTTTATATTTTGTTAGAGAAATATCCACTGCTGGTTGAGCTAACTGCCATGGTGGAATTGGTAAGAGCTTGTTAGGTAAAATTTGGCTGAGTTTAATACCAGCTGCTACAATGTGTGGTTTCATACGAATTCCAAGTGGTGGAATAATGGAGGGTTTCTTCAAATAGAGATCCACGAAGTGAAGTTTGAAAACACAGTTATATGCTGGATTCGAGTGATTTGATAGGACTATCATGCACTTGATACACGATTCACAAGATATGTATTCTTCATAGGCAGCTGGGAGAGAAGCTGATGCCAATGCCGATTTCACCTGCTCAGGCAACTGGAGCTTTGCTGACTGAGTGAACAAACAATTTTTTTTGAATGTTTAACCACTGATGTTGAGTATTCTGCATCAAGGCAACTACAGGGCAGTGCTCATGCCGGTCTTCATTGACAGTAACGACAACCAACTGAATGCAAAATATTGGGGGTTTGACAGATATTTGATAGATAAAGGGAAGATTTTATCAAAGCATGCACGCGTCAACGACGGACAAGACAACTCCTCCAACTCGCCGTGTTATCTAACGTCGTAACGTTTCACTTCCCATTAACTAACGGGACCAACTTCACTAACCTCTCAGAGAATAAGGCATACCTAACGGTGCTGTTGTCAGAGAACCGTATACGCCGAGCTCTGGATTACAAGATTGTCGTTGTTGGTGGGGGTTCCCAGATGAACTGGGAAATCTAAAGCAGCAAAAAGCGTCTATGTCATAGATGATTTCATATTATAAGAGCCCACTATCAGAGCATGGTGCGGAAACATGTTAGCTACCCGCCTGTGCGAAACCCAAACGTCCAATGCCGACGGATAATAAGCGGAAGATTGAGGAGGGATTGACAGATTCCCTTTATGATGACGCTCACGCCACTACTGGAGACTGCACTGAATTGCTAGATTGGCAGTAGGAAATGGGTTGCAACTTAACTCTATCTGGCCTGGGCGATTTGCAGTGTACCGCAGCCTGGGGAGGGGCGGAAAGTGCCCCCTCCCCCATTTATTTTCGCTATCGCTAATGCTAGAGGGTTGAAACTTACCACACTATATCAGTTGGTAAATCTCTACAAGAAAATGTAAAAAATGCAAGATGGCCGCCATAATGACGTCCCTGTGACGTCATTTTCAAAAAGTGCATATTTTGACCATTTTTGGTCAGAATTTCGATTTTTTTATTTTTGCGTTTTCTTCGCAAAAACTGCATGATAAATTAGTAAATAATAATGTGATATGAAATAAAATAAATTTTACCCACTTTTCCATACAGAAAAGCAAAATTTTGGAAGAAATATGACGAAAAAAATCACTTTTCTGGTACCCCACCTGGCCGCCATTTTGAATTTACCCATGATCCTCTGCTCAGGGGGTCATGCAAATAGGCTAAAAACGACCCCAATATGATAATCGGAAAACTCACGATGTTTCAGCTCTCAATTTTTCGTCATTCCGGAGATAGGAGCAAAAAACCAACAGGGGGTGGGGGCGGAAAGTGTCCCCCCCCAGGCCAGGTAGGGTTAATGCGTTGCAGGTGTCGTAAATCGAAGCTATATTACACCCAAACTAGCAACTGGGTGGACCATGTGGACGAAGTGACGTGCGTGAATAGGAAGCACTAACAACGGACTGACTGAATCCAATACAGACGGCAGAAAGAATATATAATTGATATATATATTACACAAGGGAGAGACTGAGTAAGTGACTCGTATTACATAGCAATTCATTGTTGATGGATGGATGCAATCACGAAATATTTCTTGAAAACTATAACATATATATGACACCTTGAACTTAAACTAATCTCATATTTGCAATGTCACTATATCTGCCGTTTCGTGCCGTCGATATATCATTTAAGTTCAATATGTCATTTCCCCAGTATAAATCAAATCCACGTAAAATATTAAGAGTTATTAAGAGTTATTATGAGGTAAAGGAGTTCTTCCTATGTAAACGTCACTACTCTTTCTTGGTGGACGGTGCATTGGTACTTCCACTGTAAGAAATTACAATCGTCTAGTTCGTCATTCAACATTCAGCCGTCGTTCAATTTCCACGTTCGTTACCCAAATACCTAATTCACACAGCAGCGTTGACAATCAACTCTTCGTTGTAAAAAGTCGTTATTTAGAGTAGGATATATGTCAGCCACGCTTTGATTGCGTTTGTTCATATGAACACCACGGAGATATTGAAATACATGGGTTCATAACGTCCCAAGCCCCGGGTTGAGCGGAATTAGTCACAAGTTACGAAACGCCCAATAATATCATCTAGTCCGTCATTCGACATTCGCAACCTCCAGTAAATGCTCAGTAGAAGTCTCCGAGGCTTGATTTTAATACCAGTGCCTTCCATGTATGCACGAATCTATGCTGAAATCCATTGTTTATTACGTTCACCCAACACTTTCGATCGATTTCGGGATTATATGCATTTGTCTTGAAACTCGAATGAGTTCACAGACGCCACGCAGGTCTTCAACGGCACGTGCGTTATATCGTTTACACGCTAGATTAGAAATTTTTAGACAGAAAATTGTCCTTTTTGGCACAATCTAATGGTTTCCTGAAAACTGCAGACTTGGCATATCTTTCTTGGCATACATAGCTCTACCATAAATGTAAAAAATATCAAGATGGCCGCTCTGGTAACGTCATGGTAACGTCGTTTTAAAAAAAGGCAGTTTTGTTGACATTTCGATCAACTTTTTTCGATTTGTATATATATATATGTAATTTCTTCGCAAAACTGTGAAATAAAATAGTTTTTGTGCGTTTTCCCCACGATTTTTTTTTTTTTTTTAAAAAATGACAAAAACAACTTTTGTGGTACGCGGCAAGCCCGTCATTTTTAATTTACCCAACTTGTGCAATTAGTTATGCAATTAAGCTCAAGTTGACCCCAATATGGTAGGCTACAAAGACACAGAGTGTCCGCTCTCAATTTTATGTCGTTTTGTATATACATGTATATCAAGTCTGTAGGAAGTGGTCATAATGGAATCAGGTCTGGTAGGGTTAAATCTCCGTAATACGTGAAAATTTATCGTAACAAAGTTCAACGTCTATTGACGTCGACATAGCGTATGGTGTGAAGTACTGCAGTGGTTCAGCAAACCAGATCTGTCCAACGCTCCACAGCTACAATGCTAAGGGATATAACCATCAACGTATGTGGACATATTTAGATTATATAGAAAATTCACATAATTAGACGATTGTGACATGTTGCTCTATCGGACTCACTTCCGGCTGAATGTATGTATGTATGCTATTAGTTCCTAAACCAAGAAGTTCATGAAAGTCATGATACCAAACAGACCAAACTGTGGTGGCCCCGCAAATTGCAGGTTTCAAGTTCTATCCCGTGCCGACTCATAAAGAAGACTTAATAAGTAGTTTCCTTGTTTTGTGCCCATCAATAAGAGGATAGATTAAGAAGTGTTTGTCTCGGTATCAAGATAATGCGACAGGATCGTCGTGATATCACTGACAAATTGCTGAAATTAATTGTTGAACGTTAAAATATTACTCGTTCGTCTCACCGATAATGTTATAATTTAATCCTAACACGTTCTCCCCGAGATCATATACAGTATGGTATGTTAGAATCGTGTTTCAGGTTTCTAGCTAGAAATTATAGCTTAAAGTATTTGAATTAGTATCGCAATCACGCACCGTTTTCCTATTCCCAATCTTGTCCAGAATGGCATCCCGAATTTTTTCGCCTTGATTTACAAACTAAAATTATTCTATTTGAAGCTGATTGCACATAAAATAGTGCAATGAACAGGATTTCAACAAAGGAAGCATCGATTTATGGTATTCTTCGATATGAACATACCGTCAATCATTTTACTGAAATATCAAGACTTCTGAGATATGAAGTATAGTCTAAGTCTAGTACTGCCGTCTATGGCTAGCAAGAACATCAAAGTATTTTATACATTGAAAATATCACAGACGTGTATGTGATTCTGTAGTGGTCAACAACGGAAATCTCACTTTCCTTAATAGTGTTTTGATACGACACCTAGAATTATATGTCTAACAATATGGTCAACGTTAAGGCAAATTTGGAATGTCACATTGTATCCAGAATGTCGGGCGTTTCCCCAATACACGTTCGACCTGTGACCTATACCCTTTTATATGAATTAGGTCTTTGGATTAGACGCGAAAATCGTTAATGAACGACGGCTGAATAATGAAGGACGGACTAGACGCTTGTATTGACGATATATGAATGTGATTGGCATTACTGGTGCTGCAATCTGCAGGAGATGTCACATTTTTGTGTGGTGTGTCGTTAGATATCTGCCACATGCTATTATTGATAGCACTGTTCCGTGCTGAAGAAAATGAAACTCTCAAATAGTGCATTATCAATCATATTGTAGACAGCCCCATAAAATCCTCGGTACTTCAGAATATGAATGAGGACCATTATCTCGATATGTTCAGTAGGAAAAACTAATAACTCTGCCGTTTCAGTGGACAGGGGAGAAGATTTTTTAAGTTGTGTTTTATCACAGATGTGTTCAAAATCTTCGGTATCTGATTGATATTACAGGTTTTCCGCATATAAGAATACATGCGCAGTTATTGGGTTGCATTAAGGGCGTTTAAGTGCAAAGATCATCAATTGAGAAGGTAACGGAAGCCTTGGTGTTCTTCTAGTTGACAGAAGTGTTGATTTGCTGCGTATACAGTTAGTTATGCTGAAAGTTGCGGTAATGTGTGCAATGAACAGTAAAAGTAATCGAACTGAAAGATTATTGAAGTGATCAATTCATACAAGACAATGAACTCACACCTTTCGTAATCAGCTGCGGTCCATCTCTTTCTGTTGGGAGCATAGAAATGTATCATACTACTCCAATGGTAAACTATTGACGGATAATTGTATAGCTACGGTCTGTGTTAAAACGCTAAAGGAAGGTCGAAAATGATTTCCGAAGGCAGGCGACATTGAAATGGACGTCGATTTATACGGACTTGTCGACATCATGACCGCTGGGTCAGAAAAGATAGTCTGTTACAACCAGCCAATTTTGCTTATTTATGTGATCTCTAATTAGGCAGTATTGACTCCAAATGATCACTAGTATTTGATATTTGATAGGGTAGGAGCATGGTGGATCAACGGATATCATGCACAGCTCTGGTATGCTGCGGTGTACATGTATATCATGATTGGATGTAGGGGCATAACTATCATCATGAAGGTATCCGTCATTTTGAGTTTGCCCGAAGCACTATGAGGGTACAGGCATATATTCTTTGTCTTCTCTTGAAAAGGTAAAAATACGCTATATTCAAGTCGCAATGCGCATAATCCGTTATAAATGGATAATGCGTGCAGCGGTATGATTGCCCGGAATATTCCTTTGTGGACGAAGTCTGAATATTGAGTCATGACAATTGCCGTTAAAAGGGTTGGATATTCAGCTTATACTGTGCCAGTGCCAGTTGGTCTCGATGAATCGGGATATGTCGAGAACGACGCAGGTTCTACTGAATAAAGAATATGATACAAGCGTCTTGTCCATCATTCAATATTCACCCGTCGTTCATTAAAGAATTTCAGCGTTCATAATCCAACAATGTATTCCATAAAACAGCATTAGCATAAACACCAATTAAAAAAACTATCATAGTACATGTATACATAAACATAGGCTAGTTTCCTGCAAGAGAGAAACGGTCAACAGTTGCCAATGATGACGGCAGGACATCCTGATGCCCCAATAATATTAAGTCGCTGGTAAGTATTTTTAGTTTGTAAAACCGTTATCTAGAGAATAATGTATCTCAGTCACACTTTGATTGCGAGATTTCATATAAACCCCATGAGGATCTAAAAATACATACGGGTTAAGCGGAATTAGACAGAAGTTACACTCGTGTCTTAATTGCTACCAGCATACGGTAGGAGGTGGAGGGATACAATTTCTCTATGATTCTAGGCATCTGAAACTAATATTCAGACTATTATTATTATCGTCGTTAACTTTATGAATATTTATTTGAGAACATATCATTCAGCGTTACAGCGATATACTATTGTGGATAATGTGTTGCTTGATGCAAATGGCTCGTGGACCTGTAAAAACTAGTTTATATTATGTATTTTATTTGAACTCAATCAGCAATATAATCGCTAGTAACGTTTTCGTGTTACCGCAAAACTGATGAAAAAATGTTCTCTGTGAAAGTAGGATAACCTATTGGACGATAATATCGACAAAACATGATAAATAGCATATTCTCCGCCGGTTTTATCTGGAGATCAATCCAATCCCAAACGTCCACCTTTTCCATGCTGTCGATTGTAATTCGATTTACAGATGAGTGATGCCGCCTTTTTTCTCATCTATTACCGACTAGCTCCACACGATTTCTCAATTTCATGCAATTGTATAATACGTGTGCTGCTATAAATTCTTAACACAGAATCAATTGATATTATTTTCGATTGGGATGAAAACACCCTGGCAAGAACTTTGGATACAAATTGTGACCAATTACACTACACAGCGATCGAGGTGTCCGAACGGAATTAAGCATCGGTGAGCGAACGAAAAATGTATTAGCTCTTTAGTTAATATGTAAGAGGGATAATTCTGGAGTAGAGTTTTTGCATCATTGAATTGCATTGATTTTGATGTCTGTCTAGTCCAATCAAACTATGGCCGAGACAAATCGAATCGTATAACTTAGGTTTCTATACTGTGTAGAACAAATTTGTTTCTGAGTTAACACACGTATTGACTCCCTACTGCCAGC
The DNA here is from genome assembly GCA_036873755.1 of Hanleya hanleyi. Lineage (NCBI taxonomy): Eukaryota > Metazoa > Mollusca > Polyplacophora > Lepidopleurida > Hanleyidae > Hanleya > Hanleya hanleyi. The sequence continues at coordinate 12,422 of JAVTVY010047418.1, read as the reverse complement.
GCTTGATTAAACCAATTTGCTTCAAATTGATCTGAAGGCGAACACAAGTCACAGTCACCCCTTAGTGAAAGAGAGATGCACTGCTCGTTTAAATTTCACCTCAGCCACATTGAGCACACAAATCACAACTGATTTATGCTGTTAGGGTATTATATATGACAGACAGCAATATTGACTAGGCGAAGGAGCAGTACAGGTCAAAACACCTATGTTCGGAGAAAATAGAATAGGAATAGTCCCCCTTTAACTAGACGAAGAAAACAAATTCACCAATGGCGCTATGAGACCATACGAGAAAAACGATCCGACTTGTGATTTCATTGTGAACACCATATGTCGACCAAAACAATTTTACCTACTATAGAGCTATTTATGTGTACTGATACTAAATATTACCAAAAGTATCTTTTGATATGCTACCAATTCTCTAGAAAGAACCTATTCAAATACTAGTGTACACGTCTATATGAATAGGGGTATGGAGCAGACTATCGGACGTACTATTTAACCTGTGTCGTGTCTCCTCTAAACCATCAACAAACTCAATATATAACTATGTACGCAAGAAAAGCAGACGTTATGGACGTGACTTACTTGATGTTGCGACATTCATGCGAGCATGAAAAGATATATTTAGCCAATAAAATACATGTACCCTACTGAAAATTATATCGATCACAAAATGCATATTTTCTTTCTGAGCTCTACCGCTGTTATTATAAGGAATATACGGGAACACAATATACTGTCTAAGACAACATCGGTCGATCACTGCTAGCATAGTCACAACTATGGTATCCAAAGCACAATTCAGTAGATCGTTCACATTGATGTGGTTCGTTCTGCTAATAATTGGAACCTTATTGCAAAGTAGGAGTTTTTTTATCTGAAATACTCTAAAGATAATTGCTTCAGTTAGCATGAGCATCATTTTGGGGAACTTCTAGTCCGACTTCCACCGGGACATATCTTTACATTCATTTCCCATGTTTAATAATAATAAATGCCCTTAGCTTGTCCAAATAGGCATACTTTCTGGGCTACACGAGTCTACGCGAAAACTATCCCGCCATAGCAGTTGTTCAGGGTTTTGAATTAAGAAAGATTCATATTAACAAGGAGTTTCTCTAAGGGTCAAACAGACAGTCACGCATTTTCAGTACTCAGAGAATCGTGTGTTTGAATGACTGACTGCAAAAAAAAACCCACAAGTGATGAACAGGTGAACGTATTTGAGTGCATCTCTATCCATTTTGGAAAGGACGAGAACTTTCATATCAGTAGTCTATTCGAATGGCAGATTATTTCGGTTTTGGTGCACCTACATTAGATGTGGTCGCAGTTTGACATATTTGCCTGTCTATTCCTCCTACCATATATAATTATTGATAGGGAAACGCAAAATTGCCAACTGCTAATTCTAGATCCGACCGATTCGACTACATCCCGGCCCATCTTCACCAATCAAAACTCCACTCCCGAACTTACCGGATGTTGTGGGTTATCCTAGAACTGCGCTGGCCAATGACTACACTGGAGATGGATGGACTAATCAAATCCCGCTTTACACAGGACGCACCACCCTGTCCATCGAGCAAACCAGACAGCTGACGTCATATTTCGTATATTCGTGCCTATCAGATCATGAAATGATATCCTAGCTTGGAAAAGTCGAGTTGGTTATAATTTCTCTTGCTAATGTTCTTGGATATTGCCAGTGGACCCTATAAACCGACCGATACTAACTTTTGCCTTGAGGAGTGTTATAATCAGAACACACAATAACGAGTATTAGTTCCAATATGTAGAATAGTATTTCACGGGCGACATGTCTCGTGAACATGATTTCAGTATGTTGTGGCCTATGCAATCGGTCGGAGATATTCAGCATCTAATCTTACTCCAGGGTTTATGGCATAGTAATGTGTCAAATATATGGTGGCCGATAAGGGACATCGCTGCATTGTTTCAGGTATGTGGTTTGGTAACACGAAGGCAGGATGCGAAGCGCGAAGTCCAAACACGAAGGCAGGATGCGAAGCGCGAAGGCAGGATGCGAAGCGCGAAGTTCAAACACGAAGGCAGGATGCGAAGCGCGAAGGCAGGATGCGAAGCGCGGTCGTGTTTGGACTTCGCGCTTCGCATCCTGCCTTCGCGCTTCGCATCCTGCCTTCGCACTTCGCATCCTGCCTTCGCACTTCGCATCCTGCCTTCGTGTTCGGACTTCGCGCTTCGCATCCTGCCTTCGCGCTTCGCATCCTGCCTTCGTTTTACCAAACCACATACCTAGCGATGTCCCTTATCGGACACCATACAAATATGCACGAAGTATCGAACATGGTAGTGGACTGTTATTCGTGTGCCACAATTTAGACTACTACATAGGGTCAATCGACGTTGTATACGTACCAAGCGCGAAGAGAAGGGACATTTTGAAGCTGAAATCTCGAAGCTGTCTGCTTATTTCATTGCTATTTCTTTGTAATATGTCTGCTCAGGATGTATAGCAATTATTGTTTACCCATTTCCAATATACTTATTTCCATACTGAAAATGGGTATATCGTAATCTCTTGATCAAATATTTATAGATGACAAACAAGTATACACTATATTTTATTTCTACATGAAAGTGTTTCGTGAAAAATTGGACCATCAATAAAATGCATTATGTTGCGAAAATTGTTTGATGCTTATCACAACGCGTCAGACTGCCCGCAGCACTTAAAAATTCAAGGTAGATTATCAGATAAAACTGCACGTAGACATCCCTCATACACTTTTAATAGATAACAACATCCATTAGACCCAGAACAAATGCACAACAGTGCGCTCTGCCAGACTGCAGAAAGAATGCGAGTTCCTCAAAGGAACGCCACTCATGCGTGTATCACCCCAAGGGCATAAAATCCATTTCGTGATATGGAACATGCTATTCCATATTATCAGTGGGGATAAATGTTCAGTCTTTTAGACAAATTTGTGATAAAAGAGGCTATCATGATCAACTATTAGATTATATCCTAATCTGCCGGTAATTGGGGAGTTCATTGAGAAATATTATAAGTGGCATTAGTGAGGCATTCTGATGAGATTGCATTTCTTCTGATTTCGCAGGATCATTTTATCATGCCAAGCCACGATGACATGATAGATATTCACCAAAGCGAGACAGACTGGGTGAATGGACTCCTTAGTCAATTAAGCAACATTGGAATGGTTTTTAAATCTTGCGGATATACCCGTCCAGTTGTGTCGTGTTTCAATAAATAATGAGATCATTTGTTTCGACCGAATATAGGAATGTGTAGGCTGCATATTTACGTAAGCCTAGCACGCTATCCACGATATCAATTATTTAGTCTTTTAGTGAAGAAAAAACATCTGAACAGGAAAAATCCATTACCGGTACGAATATGTATAAAGTCACTGTGATTCCATTACAGGACAACAATGAAGTTAACCCACTCAAGCAGCGTTGCGATGTCCAGTGCCCGTTCATGAATTACCCATAAACCGGCTTTAAATAATGGGCATGAATGTGACGAATTTTTGCTTCGTTCTTTGTAAGATATGTTTATTTACTACATACCATCTCCCCTCCCCCCTCCTTCATGACGGCTTCTGAGCTTTTAAAAATGTGTTTGACCCACCAAATGGTATCGCATTAATTATTGTGCACTATATTTACAATTGCTTTCAGTGCAGGAAAACAGCTAGTGCCTGATTATCATAATTTCGCTTTCCCCACAGCATTTGCTTATAACACGAAGAAATCAAGGTTCCTATGTTTGGAATGACTACATTATACTTGGTCCTAGCTCACTGACTCTCCAATGTTGTTTTTTTTATAGATTTCTATATGTGTGTGTACTTTTTATACAGTTCTTGCTAAAAAAATAAATCAATGTTCCTACAACGTATGTTTGGAATGATTACATTGAATTATCATTCCTCGTGGACACCAATGCTGTTTTGTTACGTTTCTAGATGTGTGCGTATTAATGTTTGTATATTGTACCCAGCTCTTGTGGACTCGAGTCAAGCTCTGAACCGCTTGACACTTTTATTTTGGTACAATAAATTTGAATTCAATTGAATTGAATTACCATATATTTTCACTGGAGTTAAGGGTCGCAAAATAACGTTGTTTGACATCAATTCAATTCAATTTATCGTGACGCCTATACTTCAATACGAGGGAGATGATGAATACACAGTATATTTATAAATCTCTGAAATATGACGGCAGACATGCACAAATGTGTCGACTTCGATAACTTTGATCAAATCTTTTCATTTGGAACAAGATCACCGTGTATATTCCGACCACCCTACAATGGATTAGCGAACAGCTGGCTCTCAGCCAGTCAAGGGTGACACAACACGAGGATTTAGGCACACACTGAGGTCGACTGTTCGTGGACGTGTGTAGAATCCCTTGACATCGCATCGACCCGCGATGTTAAGGGATGACATGTGGACCCTAAACATCGCAATGCGACGTTAGTGTCGACATGTCGACTCTCAACATCGCAATAGATAAATTATCGACCCTTAACGTCGCATTACGATTTGAATGCCCTTAACATCGCCATGGATAAAATATCGACATGGTGGACAATTATTACAGCAATGTTTGCTCAAAGGTTTTAAACGTGTTTGAAGTATGAGGAATAAGATATAGCTACAATTTTCAGACTTCAATCTGTTTGAATAAACGATTTTTTTTCGCGGAATAAAGCTTTCCACGAATTTACTTAGCTTCAAGATATATATTGTCCCAGGACATAATCCATAATGCGGATCTTTATACTCAGTACCTCCGTACCAGACCCTGTAGGCAGATTGACGATGGACAGTTATCGGAACTGTCAGTTTATAATAACAGCCAATGAATTGTAATTCATGGCCGTCATGTCGACACTTAACATCGCGTTGCGCTGTTAAGGGTCGATGCAGACGTGGACGAAACAGGTGGCTTTCAACCGAATGATAATATTTTTCTGTGACAGCAAGTTGGTTATTTAAGATATATGTTCGGTCGATAAAACCATACATTATTTTCTTTTCAGATTACGCCTTTATACGTTCCCATCCCTATTGCATGATATCGTTCATCTATATCGAGAGCTGATGTGAGTATCAAACCAAGTCGAATGATAGATCGATGCACAGGCTCGCAAATACCATATGTGGAGTATATGAATTTTCTCGTTTCATCTTTTCTTTCGCACCTACTTAGATTCTACACCTGATGGTTTAATGTAGCAAAGGTATTTCGATATTAGAACAGAAAATCCACTCAGACGACGGGTTTAAAAAGCATGCAATATCTGAGGCTTACCTTCATACTGTCGAAGATAAAACTATTTCGGATAGAAACCATTATATTGGGTAATGGTACCAGCATGGCCCCAGTCCGGGTTAGCATACGATCCTAGACACACTAAATGTATTACAGAAGAGACTGTCAGCTGTTAGTTTAGCCTTGTCTGTTGTTTGTTTGTTTGTTTATATTTTAATGTTTTGTGCACGGTTTACTGTGAACGCGAAGAAGGGTCTTGTACGCGCATGTTATGCTTCAGTGTGTAGAGTGTGGGACAGAAGTAGAGGCGTTGACAGATCAAATGATAACATAAATCTATCTGATCTGGGTTTTTATTATCTGTCCATGCCTGAGGACTGGGGCGAAATCTAAATATTTGTCTTACCCCTTGATCTTGGGAGCTGAAACTTAACACCTTTAATTATATCCTTCGGTCAAGCTCTATCAGAAAATGTAAAAAAAATCAAGATAACGTCACAGTGATGTCATTTTCAAACAGGCAATTTTGATAAATTTTTTGGTCCGATTTATCGATTATTTTTATTATGTAGCTTCGTCGCAAAAACTGGACGATAAATTAATAAATAATAGCCTGGTGTGGATTAGAAAGGTTATTTGCCCAATTTTCCTCGCATAAAAGCCGAAATTTTGAAGAAAAAAAACACATCACTTTTCTGATACCCCACATGGCCGCCCTTTTGAATATACCCATGATCCTCTATTCGGAGGTCATGGAAATAGGCTCAAGATGACCCCAATATGGTAAGTCACGGAGTTTCAGCTCTCGAGTGTTCGTCGTCTCGGAGATAGGATGGACAGTTTGGTAGGAGGGCCATAATGCCCCCAATGACGGTTAACCTTATCTGACCTGGTGGAGGGGGCATTACGCCCCGTACTAAAATTTTCGCGCAGCTCCGAACCGAAGGCAGTAAGAGAGCCAACATTTGTGGTCTTTCTGGAATCTAGTAGGAATCATTTTGAGACTATTTGCTTAATCGCAGGTGCTAAGGATTACGGAAATCTCAAAATGGGGGCCACGAGCTGTCCTCAGACGTCATGTTTGCGGTCTCTTCTGTCTATTTTTTCTGGATTATGCTTGCCTAAAATGTCAAGCAGTAATTTATTTTGCCAAAAACAAATGAATCTATACCGTATTGATGAGCTGTTCAGAGAAAATATCGAAAAATAACACATCGGAAAATCGGTCTAAACAATGTCTAAAATGCGAACTTATGGTCTAATTTCTGCATATGGACGTGTCTGCATCGAGTATAGCAGGCCACTCGTGCAAGATTGGGGCCCATCATCATATATTTCTCTCGTATATCATCACCATATATTTATGTCGTATATATACATGACTGACATTAATCGTACGCATCCTTTTGCAATCTTACAGTTGTCTCCGGAAACGATGCCCCTACTTAAATTCGTATGCATCCATTTTATATTGCCACTAAATGAAGTGAAAACAGATGTTACCACCTTAGTTTTTTTAACTGACTTTCGATCGGCTTTAAAAGCATCCTCCTTTCAGATCATGTTTCTCGCTGCCCCCTGAAGGTTTAATGCACTCAAAATGAATATTAACGAACCATTCGGTTAAAGAAGTTCTTAGCTGATAGCGATAAGTGTAGCATAAAATGCCCATTAGAAATTACAAAGTGATGCAATATTCATTTTGTGGTCGGAAGTACGGTGCTTAAGAAAGCGTATCATCGTCCTCTCACGTCTTGCCCGCAGCTATGATTGTTCAAGGAGAGACATCTGCACTTTACTGAGAACGTTCATCGTAGTTATGGAACATTGCTGACGAGAAAATCCCGTCGTGATACACACATTGTATTTGATTAACGGTTAAATTCGAGCTTCTCGTCTCAAGCTGGTTGATACAAGTTCCAATTCACAAGTAAGATGGCTATACTACACACTTCAGATGTAACCTCTGACATGGGTACATTCCAATTCAAGAATCGCCTAGAGAACTTTGTCACGAGACTTTTTTTTGAATCCCCTCTCTCGCCCGTACTAGAGTTATCTGGTTAACGTCTATTGAAAAAAAAAAAAAAAATCTGATATCTTTCGGTGCGTCATAAAAAAATCTTGTCAGTATTCGGAAGATCTATTTCTTAGGAGAGTTAGCACCAATTCCAAATGTGTATGAAATAAAAGTAATACAAAAAATCCTGCAAAAGTGAAGCGGTCAACAGTTTTCAACGATGTCAGCAAGACATGACGTTGCTCTATACATAAAATCCTACTCACTGACCATTTCATACTTTCTTCAAATGAATGCCAGGTCGTGTCCAGGTTATGTACTCTTTAATTGTAACTGTTATATGATACTCAAATGGACTGATATTCGATCAGACCAAGCGATTTTATTCATCATGAAATTGATCAATAATCACCAGATCCTATGATGCATGCTATTCTCATCCGAAATCCAAAACATCGCCCAGTCATCTATGCATAACAGTGATGTCAATTTAATGCCTGGACAAACCGTTACGTCCATGTATCGGCATAAACAAACGTTGCAAGGTTGAAAGCTAAGCAGCAAAGTTCGTTATAATAAATGTAAAGCAATATGAGTTTCATCTACATCAAGTTTTTTTCTCTACATGTATGCTCTTGTGTCACGTTTTCAAGGCGGCATCTATGGAAAGTTTGTTCTTTGTAATAGAGCAACCCTCAAACTACCCTTAATCCAAGGAGAATCAGAGAACAACGACTGATGGCATGCAGCTGGAAGGGTGTCCCAAATAAGTGTGTGATATAATTTCTTCGACTCGTGTAACATAGTTAGACATCACGGTTTTGTTTTGAGATCCTTATCATTCGGATAAGTATTTCTACTGGCTGATTGAATTCATAAGCAGTACAGTTCATGATGCCGGTGGAGACTACTGATCTCCCCCCCCCCCCATGCACACATTGAAGATTAACACCTTCAAAATGTGGGTTAATGTCCGCAAGCATGAATGTTGCTGTCCGAACTTTGGACATTAGAACTTGAAATCTGTCAACGATACCAATATTGCCGTTATAACCAATCCTATTCTGCTCCAAAATTGCATTGCACCCATTTAGCTCGCCGCTACAAAAAATGTGTTCAAAGCTCAAAGAGACAGTTTCGAAAAGAAAAGTGAATGCCCGTCATTAGGCAACCGTGACGACGGTCCACAGTGCTTTTCCAAATGTCTATAATCAAAAAAAAAATCTGCTCATTTACAGCACTTATATAAGAGGCATTTAGGCAGCAAAGCTACATTAGGAAATAATAAATGGTAGATGCGTTAGGCACTCCAAATGATTGATTCGGAGCATAATCCCATATGCAAATTCCCGAAATACGCTCATGGTTCTGCATTGGAATATGACATGGATACCGTTTAGCTGATCAACTTTTTTATTATGTCTAGTTTTGACAAACATGTACCATCGACACAGTTTGTCACAATGTTTGACAATTGTACTAGCCAAAACAATTAGTCGTAATAAAGCAGTCGACGATTGTGACAAACTGCGCCGATTCTGCGACAAAACCTCCAATTTTTTCGCTACTTAATTTGGATTAGAATAACAAAACTTCACCAATAATATAGAAAACTCTCGAGGGATGAATCCAATTGACATGACAATAGTCAGAGTGTGTGACATCAACTGTAAACGTTCACCATGGAAATTTCAACTTGCCACCATTCACAGCTGACCAGTGTTACCGATTACAATTCACCTCCCAAACAGAGCGCCCTCTCACCCTACTGGCCATATATGCTTCCACCATGCTTTCCCCAACGTGGAACAAAGCAACACCAGGTACATGTAGTACACATTGAAGCCTCATCTGCATCTGAAATATCAGATTTCGCAGAAATGTTAAAAAATAAGATCTATACAATCCCTAAAGATCCTTTGTCAAATTTCTAAAAAAAAGAAGTCGCAGTTCGTGGCACCGTCTCGGCTGTGATTAATTCCGGTCTGTTGGCTGTCAATCATAGACCCTTTGTTGAAATGAAGAATGCTCTCATCTGAACAAACATCATCCATTCCGAAAATATAATGATAAGTCACAATAAAACTATGTAGAGAGGGAGATTGTATAAGTTTAATACCAACGTCACCCCTTGCTCATTTTCTCTCTTGGAAATATATCTCAATAACCTGGACAATTTTTTACCATCTAGTAAAAACCACCAAATATTATATCCTTCTGTCTATAACTAAAAGTACAAAGCATTGTTTAGCTGTGTTAAGCAGTATTTTTCGTTATATTTTTATTATTTTAGTTCAACTTTCACAAACTTTTTTCGATTTGAAACTTAAAAATAGAAAAAGCTGCTTCTTTAGAATGCAATTGACAAAATGTCATTTATGACAGTTGCTAATACAGAGATCAAAACAGGTTTGAATATATATCCCATAATACATAACATCCAATTTACACAAATATGTACACTGCACATCCAACAATATCGCACAGAGTTGATTATTGTTTACACAACCAGCGAACTTGTTAGCTCAGTCGGATGAAACTGCAGCCCACCAACATCTTGTTGAAAGTAATTTGACAGAGAGATACAAATATTACAAAATAATTTGATTATTACTGACCACACTCTGATCTACCCATAATATATCCTATCTGAGTATGAATGATAAAGAAATTAAGAAATTGAAATTATGTGAAAGTGAATTATCTGAGGCTGAATGTTGACACACAAAAATGTGACACCATGAACATATCTATCAGTGATGATATTATCTAAACAAATGTGAATTTCTCCCGAAATTTTGTCTTTCAGAGCATCATCAAAAATCAGGTTGATCAATAATCTGGGGCGTCCGTCATAGTCAAAATTGAATGCTTGAGGCCTCTCTTTCACCTAGGCGGGTTAAAGTTTTAAATTGATGGATGATGAGTCAGGAGTACCACAAAACGCCAATCCTGTGAGGAAAGAGCAGTAACTCATTAGTAAACAGGAGTCAAAATATACCAGCATTTGAAGCGGTAAACATTGCAATCCAGAAAATACTGACAATAAGAAATAATCATTTTAAAAAAATGACTTTTGCCAGCTTTCCAATTGGAGTTTGATTAAGATTGATAATAACAGTGAAACTACTTAATGGTTCAATTAATGGATTTTAAATTCCCCATTAAAGTTTCAAGTGCAATGACATTTTGGATATTCATTGTTTGTGGAACAGACATTTGTGGTTCCAGACTGATATGGAGTGGTTTTACACATAAATGATTATGAAACAAATTCATGTAATCCAGGTTTGATCTGAGATCTGGATTTTGAATAAATATTCGGTAGCTGAATGTATGTGTATTATTTTCTTCAACTGATAATCCCTTGAATCTCGAAAAAACTAATTTGGTCTTAGTTGCCAGCAAAGTTGTGTGGTGCCAGCTATATACTACAATGGCAATTTTCCCCGAACACTGACAAATCAGTAATTTTTGCCTATAATTGCTCCAAAAGATATCCATTTTTGACACAGATATGAAATAAGGATACAAGAGGTGTTGATTTTACTCACACTCCGTCTTTGTTTTATTTTTATAATTGGAAAAAAGTTGCTGCGTATTAGCACACACACTCATCAAAAATCTAAAAAAGACCTGCCGATGCATAAATCCAATTGGCGCGACAAATCAGCCAGTCAGTCTAATGTGTGTTTTTATTATCGGTTGTCGAAAGCTACTTCAAATATCACGATCTGCAATATATACTTTTAACCGACAAACAACAAATCCACAATATATACTTTTAACCGACAAAATACAAAGCAAAATAAAAAAAAGAAGCAAAATAGAGACGTACATGTATATATGACATAATTATATTCGACCAGGGCCCAAGTACGTCACGGCAAAGATGCATCACTGTGGTAAATGCCGTAAGAGATACAGCTGAATATGAGATCACCGATATTAACATGCCTCCATATCACAGATAGACACAATTGCGACTAAAACAGTTGGTAGATGACAAATTGACAGTGTTCCTCTTACGAACCACCATTGATATTCCTGTGTCCAAGATTATTACGCACCGGGGAATTGACAGTTCGTTCAAAACAAGACAGCAATAGCAATGTTCTTCTGTACGACGATATATCTTTCTCCGATCAATCTACAGGGCATGAAAATTATTATCCGCAACTTCAAACACAACAAATCCCATAAAACAGTTCATTTGTACATATCATCGTATACTGAAAATATTATTTATTATATGATTGGTGATGAGATAGTGAAAATTATCAATCGAATAAAAGCGATCTTTTCACTGCAGTGATGATATCAAATATATAATCACTGTGATGATATGACAAATGACGTCACAATGCACAAATACATGCCACCGTGGCCACAGTGATGAGACGAGGTTTATGCGTCAAAGAAAAACAAGCTAAATATTTGGGAAAGATTTTTATGTTATTATGCCTCATTATGACCAGATTATGACAGAAAGTAAAACACAAATAGGCATACAATGAATAACCCGGAATGGCGACAATGGGAACGGCCCGTCACGTACGCGTGCACAAGCTGACGCTGTGCCGGGCCAGAGCAGTGCAGAGTGCAACACGAACCAGCGCGAAAAATAAAACACAATTCCTCAGTTGAAGGCTCGAAATTGGAGTCATATCAAGAAAATGTCGCACCAACGTTGATGTGATAACATGAAAAACAACTTAATTCAACGACAGTGAACTCTTGTCAGTGTGTATTCATTCAGAATCGGGCAAAATCACAATGATAACTCCGTAGGCCTACAACACCGTCGACGCTCCAGACAACAACCACGCACGACCGGTAAATCTAAATCTGGCTATAACTTATCGTAACCATGCGATGTTGCTAGATCAAAACTGTGCTATTTGGGTAAACATGAACGAAATCAAGGCCGAATGCAGATTTTATTTGAAATGAGAATATTCTGTGCAAAGACAAACACCGTGTTGAACCACGGAGGTCAGCGAGAACAAGCGTGTCAGTCCTGCCCGAGTGTAGACAGCCAGACAAGCCAGATTCGACACCGGATCGGCCGTGCTTTTCTGCTGAAAGGGAGGGT
>JAVTVY010047417.1:0-22563 GCA_036873755.1 Hanleya hanleyi | reverse complement strand
GGAAGGAGGATTGGTAATTCATTTTGCTGTTAAGTTTATGAATCCAATATTTTTTTCAAATCTGTACTAAAAACAGACTATGAAGTATCCACACGGCCTCTAGCACCGGCTTGAGTGGAATTAGATACGTAAGATCGGGAGCTGTGATGACAGATCAGCTCAAACAACTCTAATGTTAATGGATGAGCATCGTGGACGTCGGATGAAGTAAACGTCTCAACATGGGGTAACCTTGTAAATGCAAGAATACCCAGAGAAACAAACCTGTAATGCTTGACGTTGAACGATTTAAATTCATGTTAGTACGTATTTTCTCTATATGTAAATGATTTTCTTCAGAAAGAATTTATATTTTTTGCCGTCATAAACGTAAAAGGTTTTCTCAGCAGTAGTATTCGTCAGAGCGTTTCCTTGTTGTTATTAGAAATTCGGTCATCTGGTGCTAAACTTTGCTGCCAAAATAGCATTGTTCTGAAGTAGTCAATCACTATTAAGAATAATTTCTACCACATGTTGATCCCATTTTGTTCAGGCAAATTACTCTGAATCTGCGTGTAAACTTGATTACTTCCTGGCAATAATGAATTGGTAGCTGGAGTTTTGCATTTAGTTTTGCTGGAACAGGAAACGTGTTAATTGTTAGCGACAGAACTCGTTCACATTGCCGCATACAAGGTATCAACTTGGTTAATCCAAACCTTTCTCTATTGTCTAAGGAATTCGAGGCGATGGATCAACACATTCTATACTCTGCTATACACAATCAGACCAGGCTGAAAATAAAGCTGGGGTATACTGTACTGAGCAGGGTATGATCTGTGCAATTGGATGTTGTTTATGAGCCGGAAATTCGAGAAATCGATAGAATTCAAAGATAATTAGACGAGGTATATTCAGGTATTACGCCAGTACAAAGCATTCAAATCGCGAGATCAGTCCACAATCCACAGTGCGTCTATTAATTTTCATCCAGGAATAAATGTGTTGCTGGAGAGACGAATCAACATTATCGAGTCAGAGAGGTCGGCTACTATGTGTCATTTAATGAAAACAACAGAAGATAAAGGAAGTTCATCCATGTGAATAAGTGCATGATTTGTGCAGCAGAAACACTGTTTTGGAATCCATCAATTATATACACGAGGCAAAATAGGAGGAATTCAGTAAACAAGCATCGGAGGTGACAACCTGTAGATCTGAGAATCCACCATCTCCAGTCTTCGCCGGCCATACAGCGTAGAATAGACTATTGTACAAATACGCCCACATAAGAGTCGGGTAAGTATAAAAATAGCACAATATAATTAAGCTATGGTTCCTTGATGGATTTTATTCTCCGACCATGAACATGGCATATAAGCAGGGTAGTATACAAAATATATAAAAAAGTTATCCTGAAAAGAAACCGTCCGAGACGAGACACCCCTATAGACCCAACGATCTGAAAGTAAAATAGGACGTAGGCTGTCAACAACACCAAGCAGTGTTACACCAAGCAGTGTTACGGGCACATATTCCTGGAACTCCATCAGTTTTAACAGTTATTTCTCTGTCCTGCTTTGTTCGCACGAGTGAGGTACAAAGACAAAGAATCAACCACGCGATTAACCTTACATGGCCTGTGAGCTTACATGTACATGGTTTAGGTGAGATATTCTCTTGTAGAAAGGCGGGAACACGCCAACTATATATGAAACATTCGAAAACTGATCTCTCACAATTAACTGGGTCCTTAATGATAGAATTCATTATTATAGACCATGATCAAGTCCATGGTCATGATGGAAGCTCGTACCACCGGACCAGAACCACAAGTGCCATTCCTGTGAATTGATTGGTTAATCCCAGTTTGAATGGGCGAGAGCTACCAATAAACTATGGAATTAACTCATACTGTCTTTCCAGAAAAAACTGATCAACATATTTCAATGATGTCAACAGAGCGAAAGAAGTATTTTGACACTGAATATCTTCATTTCAATTCATAATACATTAATGTAAGTTTAAACTGTCTTGATGGAGTTTGGGCGAGTTTGCTTCACAATTGTACTAGGACGGGTTTTCGTTCATTGCAGTTCCATACTGTCCATTAAATATCGAGGCCACAATTAAGATCTGGAATAAATGTACGATCGCCGAGTGAAATGTCTGCAGGTTTCTACTTGAACACCTGCAATACGAGTGTGGTGCAGATACGGTACACAACAGGAACCACCCTTGAGCCTGTCGATATGTCTTTGAGGGCAATGGAGTCAGAATAACGGCCTGTCTGATTAACAAATACAGGTCGATGGTGTTATTTTTGTAACTTTAACTGAATGTCTCACCTCGACATGCTTGTAAAAGTAGTCTATACGGGAATGGTGCCGGGAGAGGGGGACTATGTCTGTTGAAGACATTGATAGGCTCTGCTACAGGGACTGGGATCAATTAGAAAAAAGGATTTGCATTTTGCGCAAAGACTATATATAACATCCGGACACGGTACGCCCTGCAATCAAACCCTTCCTACGAGATAAGACGGAAAGTTAAAGTTAAGTGAATAATAATTGATTGACACTGATGTGGTCAATCCCGCACCCCTCCCGCCCCCTCGCCCCACAAACACACTCGTAGTAGCCACAATTTTACTCTGTCCCCAAAGCGGGCATGGTACCCTAGAACGACTATCCATCTGCTCATTATGTGTGACGGTAATAACATTTTCTTTTATATTCCCAAACATGCAACTCTAGCATCCGATTTTTATTGAAGTTTACATACTCATGTATAAGCCTCGGAACAATTGCGAAGGTCCGTTGCATGCATGGATTTATGACTGATCAAAGTGTCAGACTGCCAGGCCTTCATCGGTACTTCGAACAATATATACGGAGGATTTTGTCTTGTAATACAAATATGACACTTCGCACCAGAATCATATTTCCAAGCAAAAAATAAGGAAATTTGGCTATTTGAAAGGAGCAAGTGTGGCTTGAAGTTGAGGTGTCATATTTTCGTTTCAAGAGAAAATCCTGTTATAAATATCTCAATAATAGGCCTGGAACACATTCTGGTCCTCAATCCTTCTATAAATACCTCAATAATATGCCTGGATCACATTCTGATCTTCAATCCTTCTATAAATACCTCAATAATAGGCCTGGAACACATTCTGATCCTCAATCCTGCCATAAATACCTCAATAATAGGCCTGGAACACATTCTGATCCTCAATCCTGCTATAAATAACTCAATGATAGGTCTGGAACACATTCTGATCCTCAATCCTCCTATAAATACCTCAATAATAGGCCTGGAACACATTCTGATCCTCAATCCTGCTATAAATAACTCAATAATAGGTCTGGAACACATTCTGATCCTCAATCCTGCTATAAATACCTCAATAATAGGCCTGGAACACATTCTGATCCTCAATCCCGCTATAAATACCTCAATAATAGGCCTGGAACACATTCTGATCCTCAGTCCTGCTATAAATACCTCAATAATAGGCCTGGAACACATTCTGATCCTCAATCCTGCTATAAATACCTCAATAATAGGCCTGGAACACATTCTGATTCTCAATCCTGCTATAAATACCTCGGTAATAGGCCTAGAACACATTCTGATCAATCATAAATCTTTTATATTCAAAGGATCATCGCAATTTTTTCTGGTGTCTAAGCTTCACGCTAAATATAATTTTCTTGATTTTCACTAAAAAGATCTGCTTTATTACCGAAAAAATACTTTTCACAAGGAAACCTCACCTATCCTCTCTGTCTTGTAATTGTCTGGCAGCCAAATTGAGATTTTTGTCAAACCTTTCACTGTAGGTCCCACAAACAGATTGTATATCTACATACCACGTACATATAGAAAAGGAAGGGTGCCCAGTTGGTACCCTGAAGCCTTGGGCACTTTGATAATGTCACTTTGTTACTACGGCAACCACAGAACAACATAATTTATATTCTAAGGATGTTGATAATTTCATCAATACCTTCAGTCTATGTGACATCATTTTCCAGGACAATGCATTTATCTGAAGTATTTATTTATGCAATTTTCTGTGGAACAATTTGGAAAATAATTATGTGATATGAAATAAAATACTTTTTAACGCTAAATCAGCAACGATCTGGAAGATAAACTGAACAAGGTGCCATTATTGTCAAGACCCCAAGGTCTCTTGAATTTACACATGAGGGTTTTCAATCGACTCAAACTGACCGTAACGTAAAAAGCCATAAAGTCTGAAAAAGTAAACTCTCAGTGTTTCTTAGTTCAAGAGCACCATGAAGAAGGACCTATCTGGCCTGGGCTTTTTCGGACCTGTTCAGGCCTGGGGAGGGGCCATTTTGGCCCCCTAAATATTTTTCTTAATCCTTCAGCTACGGGGCTAAAACTTATCACACTATACCCATGGATCAAGCTCTATGAGAAAATGTATGAGAAAAAACACAAGATGGCCACTTTGATGACGTCATAGTGACATAGTCTTCAAAACAGGCATTTATCGTTCGATTTTTTCTGTCAGATTTTCCTATTGTTTTATTTAAGTGTTTTCTTTGCAAAAACTGCTTGATAAATTAGTAAATAATAGTCCAATGTGAAACAAAATGGATTTTGCCCAATTTTCCCCGAAGGAAAGCAGAAATTTTTGAACAAAAATGACAACAACTTCATTTTTCTGATGCCTCACATAGCCGTCATCTTGAATTTACCCATGCTCCTCTAGTCGCGGGGTTATGCAAATAGGCTCAAAATGACCCCAATATGATAGTCTGAAAAGTCGTGGAGGGTCAGCTTTCATATTTTGTCTTCCGCAGATAGAGGAAAATGTTTGGTAGGGGAACCATAATGCCCCACCACCTACGTCAGGTAGGATTACGGGGCAGATTCTCGGGCCCCATGTCCAGGAATTCCAGAATCTCAATTTCATGGGGTAATATTTTGGTTCTCTTTCAAAATGAAACATATATATTTTTATATTTGGTGTCACATTCTGCTTCAGAATTCAGTCACCTCTTAGTCAATATCTTCATACAGCTTGGAAATATTACACCATCTCAGCTTCAAAGATGGCCGCCGTCTGACAGAATCTGGTGAAAATGTTAGACACATTTGATTCTCCTATAAATTCAATGATTCCAAATGTATACGTTGTTTTGTATCATATTATACTTTATTTGTTGAGACAGACATCATGCTTCAATTTTTTTGCCTGAAAATACCTTATTTGCGAATCGTCTGCTGTACCTAATTTTAACAGAGGTTTGGAATAGTACATTTTCGGCTCAAGAACTTGACCTGTCAGAAGCAGATTACCACAGAATCATATGAAATTATTTTATTTTCTATATTTCAGTTGCTAAACATCGTTTGGTGAATCGTTGGGGACCTACTAAGCAAGGGGAATACATCGACTGCAGTGATGCAGCCTACTGTGGAGACATATTTCGAGGAAGAATGGAGCGCCTACGGAAACTCTGGAGGCGCGACGTATTATGCCGACGAAGACGCGATGTTCCACCTGACAACAGACATAGACATGTACTCTCTCCCTGTGATCATATTATTGGGTGTTCCAGTTAACTGTATTGCCTTGGTTGTTTTCCTAACAAAAACTTTCCGCCATACCTCCTGTGGCGCATACCTCGTTGTTAAATCGGTCTCTGACACGGCCTTTCTGATCTGTACGTTTCTGGTGTGGTTGGAGCGCCTACAGATACACGCCATTCATACACAAGGTGTCTGTCAACTGGTAGTGTATTTCACTTATGTAAGTGCCCTTATTTCCGTGTGGTGCGTTGCAGCCCTAACAGTGGAAAATCTGATAAGAATACGCTATCCATTCAAAGTGGAGACGTTTTGTACGCTTCGGAAAGCGAGGTGGAGTATCGGTGTTACAATTACCCTGGCATGTGCTTTATATACGCCTACACTTTGGATTAACATGGTTGCAGAAATTGATGGATATCAAGCGTGTCAACGAAACCATAATATGGAAACGTTAAGCTCAATTTACACGTATCTTGATACAGCTCTAACGTTTTTTCTTCCTTCCGTGGCAATTCTAATTATGCTAGCATTGTCATTTGAAGCCATGTGGGTGTCCAAAGCAAGGAATCAGCGTATGCACAATGGTTTGCGTGTGTCTCTGAGCGTAGTGATGCAGCAGCAAATTACCAGAATGCTCTCTGCCGTGTCTGTGTCATTTATCGCGATGAGCTTACCCAGTCATATTGCTCGGGTAACGTTTTTGGTGATGATATGCACGGGGAAGGTTCCCGATCTAACACCTGAGCAGTACTTAGCTCAACACCTATTCCAGTTGCTCTACTATTTGACATTTTCTGTAAATATTTTTATCTATATAATTTTCTCTCTGAAATTTAGAAGGATAATGTGTAGTTGTGTGGTTTCCCGAAATTACAAACAAGTGGCTATTAATACTCAGGTTTAAACAGCACTTCACTTAACAATGAGGATCTGAAAAATAGGACAGGTTTTCTTAATATTCTATGATAAAGTTTACATGACTATAACTGAGTCATACCCTCTCAAAACGCAAATGTTAGATTTAACATCTAGAGGGTTGCAAGAGGGAAAGCATTTAAAAAGTGTTATATTCACCACTTTTAAGTGTTAAATGCAACATTTTAAGCTGTTGCATCCAACATTTAAAAGTGGCGAAACAACACTTTCTAAATGCTTTTCCTCCTCCAACGCTCTAGATGTTAAATGTAACATTTGCGTTTTAAGAGTGCAAACATATAGAAATGGATCAAATCTTCCAGAAAAACACCTGTTGGCACTCGTCTATCATCTGAGACGCGAAACCGCGTCACTCGTTACACGTTCAAGTCTAAACTGGTGGAGGAGTGCCAACTGGTATTTATCTTGGAATTTTGAACCAAATTCATAAATCTTTATTTTCATTCGAGCATGCAAAATAGAATATTTATTAAGAATTTCTACCGTACTTGATCAAATATTATCGTATTTGGCTTCCACATTGATCAAAACAATTTTTGAATGAGTCACCTCTTCTCATGGCCGACACTGTGAACATTTCTGCAAACTGTTGGAGAGTATAAACTACGCGAGCGCTCGCTATAGCTACCGCCCATCGTACATTGTTTGGCAGACCACATGCCTTCGCTGGTGTATATCGGGCATTCAACACCACTTTCGGTACAGTGCTTTAACATGGAGATGGAGTAGAGATATTTTTGAATACGTATTAGACCTACGCTTACGCCAGCTGATCAAATATTATTTCACAATGAACGACAGTACAATGAACAATCTGATCCATGTTTGATGTTGAAATATTGAGAAAAAATTACTCGTTTCAATCAAAATTCGAAGTCGAATAAACCTTATTTTGAGATATTGTTATATTTTTATAAATATTGTATAAAGATACTGGGACAGATTGTATTTCCAGTTGGTAGAGGGCATGGTCAGACATGAACACACTCTATGATACGAGATTTTCAATGCTGCCAGTGTTCTACATCATTCGGGGATTTGAAGTTCTTTCTAGAGTATACTGTATCTAAGTCACTGTGACTGTTCATATTGTATCATAGGATGTTCCTGTGGCCCTGTAGCAACCACTAATGACAAAATTGTCACTTTCCGATCCCCCACTCCCCCCCCCCGAACAGAGGATCATGGGAAAATTCAAAATGGCGCTATGTTGGGTACCAGAAAGTGACGTTTTCGTCAGATTTCTTAAAACATTGTGCTTTTCTGCATGGAAAAGTGGGTAAAACATATTTTATTTCGTATCAGACTATGATTTACTTATTTACCATGCAGTTTTTGTAAAAAGAAAAACTCTTATATATAAAAAAAACGAAAAATCTGACCGAAAAATCGGCCAAAAAATGACATTTTTGAAGATGACGTTACTGTGACGTCATTCTGGCGACCATCTTGAATTTTGTTACATTTTCTAGTAGGGATTGACTCAAAGATATAGCTTGGTAAGTTTCAGCTCTCTAGCCTCAGGGATAGCGAAAATAGTCAAGGGGGAGGGGCACTTTCCGCTCCCCCCCCCAGCTGCGGTACACCCCAAATCGCCCATGTCAGATAGGATTAAAACGTACCTGCTTGATTATTCGGGATCTCAAGCAGGGTTATTTGAAAACTTCTTGCGTGAAGCGAATTGGCCGCAATAGACGAATTAAATTTGTCAAAGGAGGTGTTCGCTTTAGATGGATATTTTTCCCTTAAGAATCGCTCTCTGTTGCTCTATTGTCTCGCACCGAGCCGGCCGGTAAATTGTGACGTAATGCTCAGGTATTCCCCAAGTCTTTGTCAGACAGGCGAGGCCAGTCTAATGGGAAATTTTGGCTCACAATCTCATACGGTTACCATTAGTATTTTCATGAACGACCCAGATATTTACGAACAATAATCAGTTATATTAATATATAAACCGACTCGCAAACTGAAAAATCACTGCCGAAAGTTCAGCGAACAATAATTAAGGAAGTAACTGCAAAAATAAATAAATAAAAAAAATCCCAACATATTGGCACATGGGAAATCAAGCGTCACCACTTGTTGAGAGTTATTTCCTTAATAAAGGCCTTGATACATTGTATAAGACAAGTTTAACCGTATAACTTTTCAATTCATAGTTACAACTTTCCGCTGCCCTAAGACGAAATTGTATATGTGTAACAATTATTTTTTTGCTCTGCTGGATCGCCAGAATATTCAAACACTGAACAAGTGGCCTGACTGTGTGTGTGGAGTTGTTTGTGTGCAATTATATTCACGAATTATAATAAAATAAGGGATTATGTGCGTTAGGGGTTAGCTGTCTTTCATTTCACGTCACTGTAAAGTCCAAACTGAAGATGGAAGAAAAAAGGAAAAAAGGAAAATATTTTTTCAGGGATTTGGGGATTCGAACCAAAATGTTGCGTTTCTTTTAATCTGTAGTCCGACACTGTAACCATTCGGCCAAGCAGCTGTTTACAATTATTGCCTCGAGGAATCATGTGCTGAATGACGGTGAACGACACCCTTTCAGAGCATTACAAGCATTTTGACATATTTCAGTATTATGAAAATATGACACCTTTAACCAAAACGATTTTTCAGTATTATTTTGGATCAAACGCACCGCATTTCGATATGTAAGACTCGTTTTGGTTAAAGGTGTCATATTTTATATATGAAGGGAATTCCCTTCAAGAATATCGCAAAAAATTGCAAAAACAAACAAATGCTTATTTTCTAATACTCGTAATAGGCGGAGGTTTGCAAACTGCATCAAATGGCTCCAACAACTAGGCCTATGATGTTTCTTATTGTGTTATTTGTTATCATCATCGGTTCAGTTTTCGTTATTTCGGCTACAAATACAAGAAAATGTAATTATGATGTTACATGGCAGTGTGACTAACGTCACAGGACCTACGAAGTACAGTAGGCATTAGGACTCGAACGCGAACTGAACTCTTGGAAATCCCCACCCCCAGTTGAAATCCTGCCTATATTAAGATGGGCACCGCCCAAGTCAGAATCGCCAGTGATTTTCATCAAAAATCACCAGAAATTTTCATCAAAAGTAGGTCAGCTCAGAACTTGTTGGTAACAGTCTCCTAATGCGCCTTCATTCCAAAAATAAATAACGATCGCCGATTTAATTTTACAATTTTTTAATTAAAGGAAACAGATTGAATAATATAGGTTCAGTAGATTTCAAGCTTTACGTGTGAAAATACATTTACATCTCTTTAATGGTTTTCAGTGCCCTTGTACAGGATCAAAACAACTTTTTGAATCACATTATTTTCCCAACAATACAACAAATTTTTATATATAGTACTATAGTAGAAAGGTAGCATTTATGTAGTTTACGGTAATTCAACTCAAGACCAACACCTTCTATGCACAAGATAATAATGATTCTATGTCATTCTCCTGAGCATAACCGGTACAAAGACGAATAAATAGCGTTTCTACATCACGTTGTTATCTAGATATATGAGACAACACATTTTGGGTATCGGCAATCTGATGAATGTACTATTCCGGTTTTCTTGTTTCACATTATATTCTGTGGCGGTTGATCGGTGATTTTCTTCATTGATAAACGTTAAACCACCTCAGCTTCGTTATGGAAACAGCGCTGATTGTTTGAGGGTATATGCAGTACTTAACATTAACCTCAGGGCCATGTGCCATACAGTGGGACAGGGTATTTTTAGCTGTGGGTAATTTGACCTGAATTTGAAGGCTCCAGCCTGGTGTGGCCAATGTGAAATAGTATACACGTTAAAGCTACAGTTTACATACACAAAGAGTATCTAATATACTGAAGTGTTAATTATCAATCTAATTATAATCGGAATTATTTCAGATGAGAACTTGATGGTAACAATGCCCTAATGCACGTTCATGCCAAAAATCAAGGTTCTAATGTTAACGGTTCTCCTTATTTTGCCGACGAAAGGATTCGGATGGACTGACTCACTCACTCATTACCGGACAATTTGCGATCTGTAGCCTACTTCGTAGGAATAAAGTTTTCTTTAACCCTACCTGGCCTGGGGCGGGGGGCACTTTCCGCCCCCCCCCCTGTTGGTTTTTTGCTCCTATCTCCGGAACGACAACAAATTGAGAGCTGAAACTCCGTGACTTTTTCGATTATCATATTGGGGTCATTTTGAGCCTATTTGCATGACCCCCGGAGCAGAGAATCAGGGGTATATTCAAAATGGCGGCCATGTGGAGTCTCAGAAAAGTGATGTTTTCGTCATTTTTCTTCAAAGTTTTTGCTTTTCTGTATAGAAAAGTGGGTAAAACCTATTTTATTTCATATCAGATTATTTTTTACTAATTTATCATGCAGTTTTTGCGAAGAAAAAACAAAAATAAAAAATTCGAAAATTCTGACCGAAAAATGGTCCAAAGATGCTCTTTTTGAAAATGACGTCACAGTGATGTCATCATGGCGGCCATCTTGGATTTTTTTTTGCATTTTCTTGTAGAGCTTGACCCAAAGATATAATGTGGTAAGTTCCAGCCCTCTAGCCTTAGCGGTAACGAAAATATATAGGGGGGGGGCACTTTCCGCCCCTCCCCAGGATGCGGTACACCCTAAATCGCCCAGGGCAGATAGGGTTAATTTTACTATATCTCTAACTCATCTGATGCTCATAGATGAAGATCATGGGCGTTCATGGAGTAAACAGCCTCAACATGGGTTAAACATGGTAACTGCAAGAATACACATGCTTAAATTTTACACCAAGATGATTAACCTATACATATTGGTCAAGGACATGTACAGTGAGCGGGCGGGGACTAACATCCCATCAGCAAAATCCTACCATATACATTGGACACTGTAACCACAGTAAACCACACGACTTCTACAACCGACTTCAGCGAAATTAGATACGGTGCCTCGTGAGCTGCCATAACAGATCAGCTCAAATAACTATATCGTCTGATGTTAGTAGATGAGCATCGCGGCATCTGATGTAGTAAAAGCCTCAACGTGGGGTAAACATGGTAAATGCAAGAATACCCAGAACTAACCCGTAATGCCCGACATCATGACGCTTATACTTTCCACAAAGACAATAAACCTACATATATTTGTCCAATGACATGTACAGAGGTGGGTTGAATAATTACGTTCTGATGTTGCTTACTTAATCGAGTGTCTGTCCAATTTTACCGAGTACCATATCTTCATACGGAAGATCAGCTCCAATCATTGGTCACCGACAGGATTGCGTCAGCATCAACATATCGGTCAACGCTCACGGACCATGGTCAGGACCTATACCAGACACTTTGCCTCAGTAGCGTTTGTACAGAATGCTTTATTGTATTTTAAATATAAAACGCCATTCAACGCAATACCAAGTATATTTCCAACCGGGCCTGTCCAAAAAAAAATTCACCCTATCACATTGGTTTGAGTTTACGTTTGTTTTGGAATCAACCGTTGTCCTACTTGGAAAATAGATGTAACATTCACACGTGTCCGCTCGCGAAAGCTTTTGCTGCGTGTTTTTTTCTTATCGTGTTACAAGCTCGTTTGGCTCAAACAATGAAATAATCAAACGCAACATTAAAAGGAGAGAAATATAAATATAGAACTAATATATAGGATATTTATTATAGAAGATGTATCCTGTATGGGGCACCACAATTCAGGTGACGGGTAATTTTTGGGAGGTACAAAACCATCATTTCTGGGGGGTGGAAGATCGTTACTATTGAGAGCCACCCCACCATCCATATATACCGGGCAACTATATATGTGGATTGGACCATCAGTCTTGTATGGGGATCAGTCGTTCTTATGGGTGGACAACCATTCGCGGAGGTCAAACCATCACTTCCACTCAATAAATACTCCCTCGTTTAGGCCATTTTTTACTATCTGGTGCTCACATAATTCATCATTTTCCAATAGATGACTTGATAGGCCTACTGCATCATCATTCTGAAATATTTGTATCGGATGCCGCTCGAGCTGCTGCTAGGGGCCGTGTGGTCATACCATTCAATTTGTCAATATGAACAGCTACGATAAAAGCGTGGCTGGGATACAGGTCATCACAGAGATCATTTTGTGATGTTTGTAGAAATATGCAGTCGGTATATTTGTCTGTGGGAACATATGGCTTCTTGTCAGTACGCCGGTATCGTTTTCCACCAACCTTTTAATGTTGCGTTTAATCCTATAAGTTGGACAATTATTCCTAATGGCGGACCACCATTCCTAGTGCGGACCATAATACATATATGCCGGACAATCATTCCCGGATAGACGGACTATTATTCCTGGGAGAAACTATTATTCCTGTATGCCGGTCAACGATTTCTATGGGCGGACAACCATTCCGGTGGTGTCCAACCATGGTTTCTAGTGGCAGTTAGTCATTCTTGCGGAGGGGAGCGGGATAATTAAGGTTTAACGTCGATATTAACTGGCGACCTGACAACTGCTAATGACAAAATTGTCGCAATAGTGACGAAGGTTTCATTAGTTTAGGGTGTATGGAACAGACCGTGAGACTGGGAGTTTCTGACCAAAGATTCATTCACTTTTCTTCTAATAAAATGTCAATATCACGAAGGACAATTTTTTGTTTGATGTTGACATTTGGACAAGTCTGGATAATACTAATTTCGTCTGGACTAGCTGAAAGAGTAAATGCAGACCTTTCCTGGTTTCCGCAATACAATGACGTGGGCTATACATCTTTGAAATTTGTGACTAACAATTATTAAGTTCTAACAATGGAAAGTAATAAAATGCCATGATAACTTCATGAATTGTCATTGAAATCTATACTCAGGTACCGAGGAACAGTTTTAAACTTCTATACTTTTAACTGATCTTCGACGTCTAAAGCCGCGGACGACTTTCTTCAAAGATGCGAAATGTGAACAATGAGCATTTTGACTTATTGATTTCATCCGTTTGCATAAATTTGGTATAATAAAGAATAATGATTCATTCTCGGTCAGTCATTTCATTGTGTGCTCAACGGTGCAAAATTGGTTCACAATTAAATGATTATTCTTCAGATAAACTTTGAATATCATTTATATTTTACATTTTCCGAAAATAACGACTTGATTACTTGCTGTTTCGAATGAACAACAATGAGCTGTTTAAGAAAATTGTTTTATGGCTTTCATAGTCAAAGATGAAACTAGCAAAGGACACAATTTAACCTGATATGTTATTGCCACATAAACTGCGAGGAATGCCAAACAGTGTACTTCCTTGTCCCTGAACCAAGATCTTGGCTACATTGCTGATTATGAGTTGTACCTCTGAGACATTATCGTCGTCTTCCTTAGTTGTTAGACGGTTGATATTCCTGGAAAGAAAAACAGCTAATTAACTTCGATTAGTTGGTATTAGTTGCTATTAGAATGATGAATCCAAGAAAGACGGCCATACAACTGAACTTGAGACAGATCCGTCTGGTTGAGTATAAAAGCCACTTCCGAAAAGAGGGGTTTTCTGCCTTTGCTCTTGAAAACAACATTTTACATGTGATTCCGTGTTGTTTTCAATCGTTCTGTAAAAGACAGTATCAGCTGGACTCTGTTGAGCTGATACAGGACTACATTGCATTGTCAGCTATGAGTGTCCTCTGGATTCCTTATGCCAAGGTGGAGCTTACAATGTAAGTATGCTGAGTTATTTCAGGAGGAAACGTTAGATAGCATGTTTTCAATCTACTCAAGTATTAATGAATATGTATCTTTAAAATGGAAGTTAGTTTGAAGTGCATTATTACTTATATTTCGATATAATAAATTTCTGCATTGTTTGATTCAATTTTGGAGTTGGTTTAATGATTTCTAGTGTCACTGATTGATGTCGTTGAATTCGCATTGTGTGAGGCCAGACTGAGTTTCATTTCCCAGTACTTCTGCTTCTAATGAGTCTAAGGTCACCGGTAAACGCATATTAAAAAAGAATGTCACATATGCTTAACCAATGCCATCGTGTGATTATGTCACCGAAGGTAACCATAATTTCCCCAGGTGAAGAACATCCTGAGAATTTAAGATCGATATCAAACAATTGCAATCTCTACACAATTTTAAATGGTCATCCATATTGGTGTGATTGAAATGATCTGTGGTAAATTGCCCAAGAAATATGTCATAACTGGAATGTGCATGTATGGTGTTTGAATGTATAGGAGACATCATGACAGGTGATCTGAGATGAGCACTGACTAGGTTCTCATCGATGCTTCGTAAGGGAAGATACCAGACCAGGTTCTAAGGGGATGGGATGTATAAAAGAGAAGATGAAATGTTTTGTAGTCCGGACAGTGGTCTCGTTACTAATTCTTCAAAAATAGGTTAAAATTGGTTCTGTGAGATAACGTTGTACACAAGTTATCATGCTTTATGCTGTGTGATGAAAATGGACCAGGATCTCATAGATTAATCGCAACACATACAGATAGTGGAAATAGATGCAGACGTACTGACATGAAGTCGTATGACCATACAGGCCTATATTCTGCGTGCATATCTAAAACGCCACATGGAACAAAAGCAATCCATGAGATGAATTGTACCTCAGCCACGCTTTTATTGTACCTGTTCATGTAGAGCATTCATGGACAGGGTGTATCGTAAAGACCACGGCCATCGTTTTCCTCAAAATATTCTTGTCGTAAATGAAAAATGATATGTACGCCCAGTAAAGGGGCATAACTTAGACTGTATCAAATTCACTACCAGAGACTTGGCACTTTGTATGAGAACACAGCCATCGTTTCCTCTATGCTCGTTTGGGTCTATTTGCAGTGTACAAGTATACTCAGTGAAATTTAGAGTTATCAGCCCTTAGACCGCTCGGTCTCTTTACATGCCTGTAACTTCCAGCATGGTCAGTCAGTCATGCCGGCGGAGTGAGTGAATAACAGCGGATCATACGCGCAACAAATCCATACTCACAGCAAATGTTGAAGTTAGTTATTAGAACTGTATATCTTGCAATGAAGTACATATGGCAAAGCGGACGATATCCGCCATAGCAAGTTTTTTTTTAATTTACAAGCTTTACAACCATTTCATGTTGATTCTGATCACTCCTCGCTGTCCACACACTGGAATCGGTGGCGTGAACGTCTGAATATCTATATCGCCGCCCCAGATATAAAATACGGTAAACAAAGATGAGTTTTATTACTTTGCCTTGGTGGACATTCTCTGCAAGACGTCTTCAGATACTTAGGGGACACTGGTGATGAGCTGCCGTTCAGGATTTGGAGGAGCATTTTTTCCACAAAAAAAACGTACGGTATGATCGTTACGCCTTCATACCGCATAGCAGTCTGACGAGGCAGTCTCCCAATTCGTCACACATCTTAGGACATTTAATAGCGGATGTATGGAAGGTTGCAAGCACAGATGATGCAATAGCAGATCAGGTGGTTGAGAAATGCACATCCACTCGCCTGAAACGAAGGTTTCTGGGATAAAATGATGTTAACCTAGCCAAAATCCTGGAAATAAAAGAAACATCTGAAACATATGCAATCAAAACCGAAGCCCACCGCAGTCAATCAGCTGTCAGTCAACAAACTGTCACGATAATTGAGAACACCAAAAAATCACAAATTCCAACAACAGAGACATCTGAATTTTATGCCTCCCCACACATCACACTACCAAATTCTGTGTGCTATCTTCGGAACGACAACAAATAGAGAGCTGACATTAAGAAATCGGACTGACATACCCATTTCTAAATCTGGAAACGAAAACCGAGCTTCAAGAAAACAGTATATCTGTGATCAAAATATTATGAAACACACCGTGTGACTGACATACAAAATACGTACATTTTTGTTGCGCACAACTGAATTCCACGGTTACCGAATAATGGTTTGGAGGGTATTTTTTTTTAACTTCACATTAAATCCACAGAAAAGCGAACTTCGATAAAACAAAACTTTTTCGCAGAAAATTCACTCAACATTTTCGTATCTACATATTAAAGAATGTGTAAATCTCCCTGAAACATTACTGACTTATGGTTATAGTTTCTTTGGACATGCCCGTGAGGGAATCACAGGGAAATGAATACAAGTTTGACTGAAGTTCCTTGTCTATTTTTTGTGGCTCTGTTTTGGTCCGTCTGATTATTATAATATGATATACGCATTTCTCATAAGATCGGAATTCAATGGTTCATCGTACGGGGTAAACATGTCCGTGATGCAATCACCTGATTTCGTGACCGATTCAAAAACTTTTAAGTACACATTTTCCCTAGATTGCTAGATTTAATTTATAACTTTTCATTAAAAAATTGGGAATCCACATGAACTGTTATTTTTCCATTGTATACAGTTCCTGTCAAAAGCATATGTTCGCTATAGATGTTTTTAAATTATATGCCATCCAGTGAAATGCAACTTTTCTACTTTGCAGAATCTAGAATTTCACGAGTTGGTCAGATTTATAAATTCCTGGAAAAATAATTCGTACAAAAATCACGTATTCTGTGTTAGTGGCGTGTTCCAAGATATCACAGAAAGCGAAAGGCTATGGGAAAATGTGGAGTGATTTTTCTGTGAAAAAGGTCTGTTTTTGGCGATGTCCGCTTTTCCGTGGAATTCATAGCAACGCGGGCCCAGATTACTCCGCCCCCCCCCCCGTTCACCCCAGATGAGGTACACCGTTTTCATGCTTCAACCTAGAAGGCATAAGGAGTGGGTTACTGGAACGAAAACAAGTATTTACCTGGGGGAAGGGATCACTCGTTAATGTTATAGTCAACACTATGCCGAAGTTGAGACTATCGATTCCAGTTCACACACACACACACACACACACACACGCCCACACACGGCTCCACCCAAACACACCGTCTACGTTAAAGCATCAAACGGAAAACTTCCATCCAAGGGGGATCTGTGCCGAGATAACATGGAAGCTAGGAAGCGTGATATCGATGTTGGATACCGTCTGTCATGATTGTACCAAACATCCGTATCTATTTTTTCCAAGGCCCCTTATGTGCACAACATTATATGGTCGAATTTTGTAATCCAGTCACATGGTACGTGGTTTGCTTATTTGACCGCAGATATACCGTTTCCTTAAAATTCAGTTTTCTTTTCTCGATTTGAAAATGGGTATATCAGCCCGCTGTCTTGTTTTCCGTTTGCGAACAGTACAACGAAAATAGGTATGGGTATCAAACACACTGCAAAAAGTGGTTACATGTTTAACGTTTCATTTTGAGATGGGTAACATGTCGCCAATTTTTACAGTGCATCTGATTACCATGATGGAGCTGGTAAACGGTAGTGGGGAAATGCTGACCGATAACCTTTTTTCGTTTTTTGGTTGGGTGAATAAAAAACGGTAGGTGGTACTTCTACCTACTTTTAAATAAATTTTATTTAGCGAGGAATGCGTTTAACGGTAGATACCTACCTTAGGAACCTAACGAAGATAACCGATTTCGGAACGGGAATTGATGTTACCGTGGAAGGTAACAAAGAAAATTAACCTATAACCGCGCTTTTTCGTTTTGCATTTGAGTAAACGAAAAGCGAAAATGTGGGTGAAACTCATTTTCAGAGTCCGGTGATGAAAAGAAAATACACGAACATATCTACCAAGCAAATTGACTCTTTTCCTCAGCAACCAGCAATGTCGCTTCCTGATAGTGACGTCGCAGATGAGTACGTCAATTTCATTATGAAAAAATGCAGTTCCCAACTCGCTGTCCACGGTTGAGATCTAGGAAGCAGCTAAAAACGATCAGGCAATGGGGAAACTCGTGAAAACGGTACCTCCAGGAAAGTGGAACAAACGCGACCAAATGGCACTACAGACTACGGAGAGACTGACTAGAGCCATCTAGTGATGTTGTTCTACGCGGTGCTAAGAATCATCTTTCCATGGTCCCTGCTATAACTTGTCCTAAAACTGACCCACAAACGACAGCAGGGAACAGTTAAAACAAAACGCCTACTCCGAGAAAACATGTGGTAGCCTAACATTGATAATGAGTTACACTAATCGATCAGTGCATTCCGTGACAAGCAACTGACCCAGCAACCAAGCCGGAAACGCTGAACATGACCCAGATACCGAACAATCCCTGGAGTCATGCCAGCTTTGATATTTGTGGAGCCTTTCCTAGAATCTTTGTTGTAATTGACGATTACCCTCCTTATACTGAGGTTGAAATTGTGAAGCCTACCGCTGCAGAATATGCAATCCCGAAGATTGACAAAATGTTCTCGACATATGATATTGCCGATGAAATGAAAAGCCGAAAACGAACCATCGTCAACTGCATTCGCTGAGTGGAAAAATTGAAAGAGGGATCTAAACCAATTCCTTCTAAACTATCGAGCCACTCCACACTCGATAACTGGGGTGTCCCGGCAGAACTCATTACAACCTTCAAATTAAAAGCAAGCTACCCGAAACGGAGTCATGCACATAAGGCGAGCAACACGAACGAGCTACGGCCAAAGATAGCGCAGTGAAATCGCGCATATCAACATTTAAACTCTCAGCACCTTTAAAGGAATAGAAAACATATGGTCAAAGTATATTCCATGCGGAAGAGTAATGCCCCCAGTGTCCAAAAACCATAACGGTGATTTTTTGCGATTTTTTCCAACTGAAATAAAAACTCTGAAAGACGCGAAAAAGGCTGCAAATCGACAGGACATAGTCGCCGCCATTGTTAAATTTAGGCTGAATTTGAGCCAATCAGAAAATTCGGATTATTTTGTGCGCTCTGCGCGTGACGTCACTTGGCTCCAAGATTCTCGCTGTTAAAACAGAATAACATGCCGGTATAGTTCAGATTCCCGCAGTGTCTGAAACGACCTGAGAGTATTTATGCAGGGATATTAATTAGAAGACAAGTTTGTGTGTTTGTACGAGTATTTCACAAATACCCTGTCAATATGTCACAATGCGTGGCGTTTGGGTGTTTTAACAGGGCTGACAGTGACAGTAGGCCGAACAATATTCCGATTGACGTCTCATTTCACCGATTTCCATTGCGTAAGCCCGACTTGCTGAAGCAGTGGGAACATAACATCAGTCGACAGGGCTTCAAACCGACGAAGAACTCAAGACTTTGTTCCGCGCACTTTTCACCAAATTGATTTTAAGGAAGATGCTTATGCAAAATATGGAATCCATCCCGAGGGAACGCAGAAAAGATTGCTGAAAGAAGACGCTGTGCCAACTGAGTTTGTGCATCGTCACGCTCACAAATCAAAACGAGTGTCAACAGTTGCCAGGTTGGAAAAGCGAGAACAGCAAAGAAAGATCGGGGAGGTATTGTGTTCAAGTTATTTATATTATTGGTGATCTAGGCCTATGGCTGTCCACAAAAAGAAACATATTTTCGTAATTGGGTGATTACCGCGGGTCCAGTTTTCAACATACATTTGAGTGGGTAGTTGTTGCCGTTTCTTAGGGTATGTGCGGGTACTTTCTGGATCAACTCTATTCGAGACGGCTGATCCTTATTCACCGATCACTGCGGGGAGTAACGAGGTGAATCTTAACAGGGGATTAGATAGCACATAATTTGGTAGACATTTCATCATAAACTGTGGTTCAAAAACCTTTAGTATGTCAAAACGGTCCCTATTCCCTAAACCATGCTTTAATTTCATGACTTTTATCTTTGATGTTTTTTAATTATTGACAGTTTTCTGACATGGCTCTATTCAACTCAATGTTAAGTTTCACCGCGCTGCTTCATCAAGTGTGAGGATGTGTGCTCCCTCAAATTGGAGATGTGGCATGATTTCTACACCTTAGTTAACGTTTTGTTATGCATTGGTTGACTGGGTGATGGCAAACAAAAAGACATTAGGTACCGGTAGTGAAGGTGCGGGGGGGGGGGGTAGGCTTCACCTTATTCAAAATCTCAATATCACAGGTGTTGTGACTTATTATCGGTACTAAACAGCTAAATGCATATGTCCTCCTCAAACCACCAATTTTGTGTTGATATTTTTCTGCACGCAGCATGATGTTTCTTCCTAAATTTCAGTTACTGTCAGAGTCCTCCCAGAAGGAGATAACTGTGTGTCGGGAATCTACAAGCGATAGTAGCACCACAGCAGTTCCAAAACTGGTAAATTCATTTGGAACTGTTTATTCTTTAAACTGGGTATTTTCCAATAGATTACGATATTGAGATTTTATCCATATGTTTTAGGGGTTTGGGGGGGGGAGGGGTTACAGTGTAATATAACCATTTCTCATAGTAAGTTATCTCTAGCATAAAGGAATTTAAATTTTTACATCATTAATCTTTCGAAGATTATTCCATTTGTTAAATGAAGCAATAATCTTCAATAGTTTTACTGTCTGGAGCTTTCTGCCTGGAAATATAAAATTTGATTATATCGTTTTTGTTGTTTTGAAGATTGGCCCCTCTAGGGCCAAGAAGAGGAAAGCTGCTGCTGAAACGGTTGCTAGGGCAATGGTCGAATTGGAACACGAGAGCACAGAGGGCACGGTGTTTACCGAACCAGAGTCACATGTACACCCCCAGACACCCACATCTGTATCAAGACAGCAGGTATCTCAACCTTCAGAACAATACAGCTCATCTCATTTTGATCAATCTGCCAGCGAGATACCAAAATTTTCTAATTTTAGTTTCTGTTTAAGTAGGTTACATTTTTTTATCATACTCTTTTTGAGGCATGAGTAGTAAGTTTACTCAAAAACCATTTTTTTTTTTATCATTTTTCTGTCATAAACCACTGTTTATGCTGCCGTGAATCCCATTTCAAGCTCACAAATACTGGTATGTGTAGAGTCTCATTGTCTAATGAAGTTTTATAATTTTCTATTTCAGTCTGCTATTCCTCAGCTATCATCTCTGTATGGTACTCCGCTGCGAACAGGGAGAGATCACCCTTATGCAAATAGACCTCTGCGTTCTTGTGCCACTCAGACTACATGGAACAGCACTGTCGAGCAGGAAGTGTTCATTGATGAGTCAGAGTCAAGTTCTCCAATTCAGTCACCATCGCGCTCGAAGTTTGGTGGAGAGATAACAGATGAAGAACAACTCGCGGAATATTTGCCATCAACGGACAGCAGTGAATCAAGCAGTGCAGAGAAGTCTGGAACTTTCGACCCCTGTAAAATGAAAAAGTATATTGTGTTTGAGGAAAATCTGAAAGATCTTCACAAATTCTGTAAGGAATGTGGCAGTCCAGTCACAAAATCTTCCAAGTTCACGAGAGGTTCGATGGTCGGTTTCAAGATTTCCTGCCACAGTGGTCACTCATATGTCTGGCATTCCCAGCCTCTTGATAGGAAGCAGCCAATGGGCAATTTGCTCATTGCAGCTGCAATATTGATTAGTGGGAGCACCTATTCCAAAATAAGTGCTTTCGCTGACATGCTGAACCTCCTGTTGTTCTCGAAGACTGTGTATAATAAAGTACAAAAACAAAGCATTCTGCCAGTGATACAGGAATGTTGGGAGGAGGAAAGAAGAAAGGCTACAGAAGAAGTTAAGCTAATAGGATCTGTGGTGCTTGCGGGAGATGGGCGTTGTGACAGTCCTGGCCACACTGCCAAATATGGCTCTTACACTCTCATGCATACAGATGGGGATGGGAAATCTGGCACAAGAAAGATAGTTTCTATGAAGCTTGTACAGGTTTCAGAGGTAATTACTTTAGTAAATTTAGAAACTTCTTGTTTGGGGGAGTCATTGGTCAATGCAGATCGTGATCACTATCCAAGAGAATAGCAATTAACACAGCTCTTGTCTAAAATATACTATTGCATTAAAACTGAAATCCCTGAAAAGATGTTGGGAAGTGTTGTTTAGTTAATTGGGGGAGGGGGGGGGGCATTCATTTTGATTCTGATCTGTAGGCACTTCTTGAATGCTTAATTTCTAATGTAGTGCTCACAAAACATACTGTGTTTTTTTAAAACAGGTCAAGAATTCTAACCATATGGAACCAGAAGGTCTGAAGAGATGCCTAAAGGAGGTCACTGACAGTGGAT
>JAVTVY010047416.1:0-24911 GCA_036873755.1 Hanleya hanleyi | reverse complement strand
TTGGAGTTCAGCAAACTCCAGTTTGCTGAACTCCAGTGCTCGCTTGTATATTTGCCGCCTTTTCTACTCAAACTTGTATATATAGCTGACTGTATACTCCAATTGTTTATACGTATTCCTGATGATGGCATAAGCAAAGCCGAAATATAGAATATTTATCACAATGACTTCCATTTTCGGAGTTACTTTCATCCTAGTTTATGTGAAATTGATCTGTGGGAATAATGAAAATGAAGGGTCATTAGGCCCTTTTATCGATTGTTTCGATATTCTAAATCAAGCTATGTGAAAGTAATAATAACCTTCATGAAGATCGATATATTTCGACAACCATTATGTCTTTCATAACACGAATGAAACCATGATTTCCTCAAATATTTGTCCTCGCTATGAATATAATTTTGAGTAGAATACTTCAAAAGGTTTTCCGTTAACCCGACCATGCCGGGGGGGGGGGGGGGGGGGCGGGGAGCTACCAAACTTTCTGTGCCATCTCCGGAACGACAAGAAATCAAGAGCTGACACTCCATGACTTTATAGTTTATCATATTGGGGTCATTTTGAGCCTATTTGCATAACCCCCCGAGGAGAGGATCATGGGTAAATTCAAGATAGCGGCCACATAGGGTCCCAGAAAAGTGATGTTTTGGTCATTTTTCTTCAAAATTTCTGCTTTTCCGAGATGAAAAGTGGGTAAAAACTATTTTATTTCACATCACATTAATAGTTACTGATTATCATGGAGTTTTTGTTTTTGAGAAGTTGCATAAATAGAAAAATCGAAAAATCGACCAAAAACATCAATTCCACGAAATCTTTAACCAGAATGTAATTCCGTCACATAATTCAAAATTTCGGTTATGTCATTCCTGGACAATTTGACCCATGTTGTTGACCAGTCATTATCGCTCTTCCACATGTAATCGAATATACGTGCATTGCCGGGTACATAACAACAGAATTCATGTGTTTCGGTCTGTCCTCAGAATTTTTTAGACCGGCTAAAATCGAATCTTGTGAAATAGGAAAAATCACAACTCCTTTAAACATGGACCAAAATGTAATTCCGTCACGCAGGTTTGCTTAACCACATTTATTAATTTGAAACTTTACTTGATGGAAATCAGATATAGTATATTCCAGGCGCTCAGGATTCGAATAAAATCAGGAATTAAATGAGAAACATGAGAGTTTTGATGGAATATATATGTACTACCGACACGTCTTCATAGGGAGGTTACTTCACTGTAATTCCCTCACGCGGTATTCGAATGTCATGTGACCAGGTTGAAAACAATTGTATTTCCCTTTTTTTCTCTCATCCTACAATTCTTAGTAATACGGTTGGAAAAATGATATTCCAAAACCGATTTTTCCGTGGACGAGTAATAACAGGGATTCAGAAGAGCTGAAAACATAGGTACCTTGTAATTTCGTAACGCTGGAATTGGTGAAAAATGCCGTTTTTGAAGATAACCTCACTGTGATGTCATCAAAGCGGCCATCTTGGATTTTTTTTTTACATTTTCTGGTAGAACTTGACCCAAGGGTACACTGCAAAAAGGATTCAGTAAACATTTACTTAAATAGGTACCACTCAGCTGCAACCACTTTAGTAAACGTTCAAGTAAACATTTACTGATGTATGTAAATGACAGGTTTACCTAGTTTGGTAAAACCAAATAAAATCTATTTAGTTGAACCTTCCCCATTTACTTATTTCAGTAGATGTTTACCCAAATGATTACGTAATTAGTTGCAGCTGAGTGGTACCTATATTTAAGTAAATATAAAAGTAAACATATACTATGGCAAGTAAAGTAAAGGCCTTTACTTAATTGAATAAACCTTGTTTCCACTTCATTACGTAATTAGTTGCAGCTGAGTGGTACCTATTTAAGTAAATATAAAAGTAAACATATACTATGGCAAGTAAAGTAAAGGCCTTTACTTAATTGAATAAACCTTGTTTCCACTTAATTTCATAAATGTTTACCTAAATGTTTACTTAATCAGTTAAACCGGAGTGGTACCTATTAAAATAAACTTTTAGTTAGCCTAATTACTATTCAACATGAATCTTAACATCTGTTAGCTTAGTTATATCAAAAACAATGTTTAAGCAAGTGCAATGAAATAAGCCTCAAACATATTTATCTTAGAGTCTTACCAATACAACAACTGATTTTATATACATGTATATACAATGATACCAGACATTTGGGCTTAGAAAAATATGTCACTAACTTATTAAAAAAAAGTGTTGAATTGCAGTGAAGTCTGAGGCATATAAAATCTGAAGAACATAATCTGAAGACTAAATGTGTATTCAGACATGTAACTCTGAACTACTGAATGTACTCAATTGTGACAAAAAAATGCATTCACAT
The DNA here is from genome assembly GCA_036873755.1 of Hanleya hanleyi. Lineage (NCBI taxonomy): Eukaryota > Metazoa > Mollusca > Polyplacophora > Lepidopleurida > Hanleyidae > Hanleya > Hanleya hanleyi. Next base: position 22,521 of record JAVTVY010047416.1, on the reverse strand, counting down.
TGTTAAGTCGTGGAAACTGTGTACCAAAGGGAATTTGCACACTAGGGTTACACTTAGAAACTGAAAATTCATTTTGAATATGGGTAACCAAATATTTAATATGGAACTCAATTTTTTTATATTTATGAAACAGAAACTCCATGTTTGTAAATGTAAATAAAAATACAAAGAGCGTGTTTGTGTGGCAAATGTTGTTGCATGACATCAAAGGTTTAACATGCTTTGAACAATTTCTGTCCCTATGTAATGTTACTCGAGCCAAAATTTTGCCAACCCAAGCCAGTCAATAATGGACAGATGTCATTTCTTTAACCAAACTCAAATACTGAATTCGTAATAAGGGGAGGAGGGGGGGGGGCAGATCAGACAGTCAGAATATAAGTGTGGCTGGTTTCACGCATATTGAATACATGTGCCTGCTTTCACTCACCAACCTGATGACTGACAAGCTATCGCCTACTATAAAATGCAATGGGGGGGGGGGGGGATCAGACAGTCAGAATATAAGTGTGGCTGGCTTCACACATATTAGATATGTGTGCCTGCTTTCACTCACCAACATGATGACTGACATGCTATTGTCACCTATGATAAAATATAATAAAGCGGGTTTTGGGGGGGGGGGGGCAGGTCAGACAGTCAGAATATAAGTGTGGCTGGTTTCACGCATATTGAATACATGTGCCTGCACCAAACTGATGATCACCTACTATAAAATGCAATGGGGGGGGGGGCGGAATTAGACAGTCAGAATATAAGTGTGGCCGGCTTCACGCATATTGAATACGTGTGCCTGCTTTCACTCACCATCCTGATTGACGGATACGATCAGATGCGATAAAATGAAATGTGGTGAAGATGGGGAGGGGGGGGGATGGGTGGTGATAATGAAGGGGGCAACACCATGAAGCTTCCCATTAGGGATAAGAATGTGCATGGGTTGTTGAGGAGGGATAAGTCAGAGAACTCCATGATTAACATAATTTTCATTCACAACATTATGAATTGCACAGAAGTTCAAAAGTAAATCACTAAAGTGCACGGACATATCATCTTCCAAAAATATCCTTTCAACAGATAGACAAAATGATTGCTTCAGGCTTTCCTTAGGGAGTACAATCAATATATATACGTGTGTGTGAGGGAATGAGTCTTTAAAAGAGTGAGTGAGTAGGATTTAACGTCGTTTTCAACATTTTTTCAGTCATATCACGACGGCGCCTAGATGTGCCAGAACACGAGAGTGTCCACAGTTCCTATTATCCTGGACACTGATAAGCCCAGCCAGTACAGCACCCGGTCACCCATCTAAGTATTGACCGAGCTCAATGCTGCTCAACTTCGGTGATCTAACGAGAACCGGTGACCGTGTGCCCAACGTGATGCGCCGTACCGTCTTTAAAAGAGAGTGAGTAAGTTACACAGTCAGCATCTTGTGTACTCTTATGAGCATTACAGTTGGCTTTTCAGTGAGACAGTTTTCAATAGTTATTTGCAGACAAAGTTTGAGGTGTTTCAGCACTCATTTGGGAATTCAATGTTGTATAGGTAGTAAATGTATGATGTCCACATCGCTTGAACACCGTACTGCAGGAGAGCCATCCAACATGATGTCAACGTGTTGTCGCACCAATGGGTTTTTCCCCAACATCCCAACTGGAAATGGCAGTGTTGGTTCCTGCAAAAGAATGATAACACTATCAGTCGAAAACATTATTATATCTAGCATTGAGTAATAAAACAAGTGCAGGCAAGAGTGTATGCCCCAACCCTTTGTGAAAAACTCGGAAACGCACAAAATACTATTTTAGCGGACAACTTCGGGACACCATGCATAAACCGTGGCTAAGGGCAGATAACTCTGAAAATTCGGAAAACATGCAAAATAAAATGCTGGATTTGAGTGAGTTTGTGAGTTTAAGAGTAGTACTACCAAAAGTAACTGAGATATAGGCCGGAGATAATTCCTGATCCACGGAGTGGGTAAGGGCAGATGATCATGTGAAAACTCGAAAACAGTGCCCCTTCTTCGGGACACCATTCATAAAACATGCAAGTTTCGTTATTCTACTACAAAAAAAGCAACCAAGATCAAGGCTGGACAAAATTTCTTACCCACAGAGCAGGTAATGATGGGTGGATTAATAAAACGTGGAAAATAAAATGTTGATTTGAGTGTCTCAGTATGTGAGATTCAGAATTCTACTACAAAAAGCAACCGATATCTAGGCCGGACAAAATCCCTAAATCACAAAGTGGGTAAGGGCGGATAACTCTGTGGAAACTTGGAAAACACACAAACACTAAGGGCTGTTCCATTTAAAAAGATGTACCCCCCCCAGGAAGGGAAACTTTGTAGACCCCAACCACCAATATATGCAAATTAATTCTCCTTGCCTCCACTAAGCACAGCAAAGAAATGTCCAGTACAACCTGGGAGAGAAGCATTTTTTTTTTTCATCATAGCAGCCCACCCACCCACATTTTTTATTTGGAAGGAAAAAGGTACCCACCCATATTTGCCAGCCAGCTATTGCGCACGCACGGCTATTGTTCAAAATGTAAACATAAACAGTCCACATGAGTATTCATTGATACAGGCCTATTGTCACACTTCCCGCTTGGATTTGCCCAGGACCACGTGGTGTCACGATATACCGTTAATATTTTCAAGAATGCTGTTACAAGACATATTTGCAAGTGATTAGTATTTCGCGTTCGTTGAATACATATTGAATAAAATAATGTGTCACCTTCGAAGGTTTGGCCATCCCAAGCCCTCCCGCCTCAACCATTCGCCAACAGATTTAAAATCCCAGTCCGCCATTTTACCCTGAATTTTCAAGGCCGAACAGAAAACCACAGAAATATCCGAAAGGAGTAAAGGGAGACCACTCGGCCCGCGCCCGTTTTTTGTTTTCAAGGGAGACTACTCCAAACAGCCGGAAGTCGTCAGAGCGCAACGAAGAATGTCGAGGACCGGATAAAGCTCGTTTTCCACGATTTTTCACATCAATTTCCATTAAAAAGGAATCGCTTTCCAAATAACAAAGTGCATATTGGTAAAAGAGGGCCCACCCATAGAAGCAATATTTTTACAGGCTCAAACAATCATCAAGAGAAGCAATTTATTACCTGGAGGGACCACCAAGAGATTTCTATTCTGGACAACCCCACCCACCAATATATTATTTTTTTTTTTCCCTTCCTGGGGGGGTACATATTTACAAATGGAACAGCCCTAAGATGGTGCAAAACTTGGGGACATCATGCATAAACGATAGAAGATCTGCGTTTCGTAATTTCATTGCAAAAAAAAATTCAAACCTAATATAGGTAAGGGTGGATAACTCTGGCGGAGATTGGAAAATGTGCAAAATAATAAGTACAAAACTGAAAATTTAGGGAATTTGAAAAATTAGTATTAGAGTCAATCTTTTAGCTGTACTCACTTGTCAATCACCAATATGTTGTCCAACTTGTCCTCAAGGAGAGTTGGCAGTCTTCCCAATGTAGCATTTATCTTGTCCTGAAAAACAAACACACTACAGAAGTTACTTGTTGTATTGTGCAAGCAATAATATCAGTTTCACAGGGGATATGACAAATTTACATAGTTACTATGGTGAATTTGAAGCAATCGGGCCACACTGTTTTACTTACACAGCCCTCAGTAACAAAGCTTCAGATGCTGGCTTTATAGTGACTAAATTTCAAAACACTAAATACTGTATGATTTTTTTTTCAAAAGAGAGAAACATTTAATTAATTTTACTTGGCCTTACTGGTACTTTTCAAAGTAGAGTGTTACTGATATCTAGACAACCCTCACAATTAGCCACGGCAATCAGCAATTGCTGAGGTAAATGCTGTGGCATAATCAGTTCACCTCAGCAATTTTTAACATGATGTTGAATGGGAGTTATTTTGATGCCACAGAATTTTTGCTGAGGAGAATTTTCCTAATTGTGAGGGCTGCTAGACTAGTATCTAATGTATGACACTGTCCCCCAAAACGCACATCTACGTCACGCTCAAACTGTTTTAAATATTGAGTGCCGACACAATCCTTTCAAATATATGTATAAGAAAATACCTCTCACTGAACATTGATTTGCTGCCTCGGAAAGTGTTAAAATAACACTTGATTGGTCTGTAAAAACTTGACTTGCATACCTGACCCCTCGGTTCTAAGGAAATGTCATCATCAGTTCAACAAAAGTTTTTAAAAAACAATATGTAGTCATTTTCGCCTTCGAAACGTGATCCAGATAAAACAAGGCATTTTGATTGGCCTGTAAAAACCAACAAACAGTTTGGTCATATCAGGAATAATCCCTTGGGCTGTAGGTTATTTTTTTCAAATATGATGTAAATGCTCCAATATTCTGAGCTGTTGACAAGATTGACCACATGAACTCAAAAAAGGGGCATAACTCTGTAATTAGATATGGAGGAATCTCATTTTTGATAGGCTTCTGATTTGAGGCCAAGCAAGGAAGTTACCAAAATTTGATAGCCGTAGGCGCAATGTTTTTTTCAGTTGTTGCAGTAACGGACATATGGATGTACATCACATCGACAGTACCAGTCAGACAAAATTGGCCATGGGGTAAAAAAAGAGCTTATAACCAGACACATATTCTGCCTATCTCTCCACATGATCATAATAACTCACCTTACATTATAACACGAGCTAAAAATGATGCCAACAAATCTTGGATTCTGCAGCCAAGGAGATTTTTTCAATATGTCATGTCTTCACTACTCGAGTCGGACAGGTCTTGTAGAGAAGCATGAACAACACTCTTTAGCTGTTCCTCTAAGATGTCCAAGTCGGGCCTGATTTTCTTTGATTCTTCATTTACAATGGAAATCTGTACTTAATGCTTTCTGCATCTTCAGAGGCCACTGCATCACTCCATACAACTAAAAAAAGAGAGAAATAAGTCCAATCAACATATCAAAAGAAAAAATCAACATAAGCACTGTATGTTTAAGAGGTCATTAGCCTTGCAAAAGTTCAGTTTCTCAGTATGCCCAAACAGTGCCTCACTCATCACAGGTTTCTTTTTTAGAAATGAGCAGAAAATATAAGTGGGTGAAGGAACCCGGTAAAGAACTATAAATCACCAATTCTCTGCTTGTAATCTGGCCAACTCCCAGGCAGCCGGGGTGGGGATCAAACTCATGCTGGGTTATCACTTGGCCACCGAGGGCCCACACACCAACTACCAATTCATACCAACATTGTTTTGTTCTTACCCTCACAATTTAGTAAATGCATCATCCAATATTATAACCCCCTCCCCCCTCCCCCCCACCCAACCAACATACACACACAGATCCATGAACAATCATCATGACTATGCATTGTTGATACATTTTGACACATGTAACAATATAATTTACTATAAATCGTATGTATATGGAGGCAGGAACGAAACTGAGAATGATTTGTAGTCAATCAGGATGTCAGATGGGGTTTTTTGTCGTGTCCACAAAATATACAAAGTTGAAAGGTAATATAATTTTATACTTCAATAAATGCATCATCAACATTCTCAGTAAATGTTTAAAGTTTTAGTCTGTTATGAAAAACAAAATATTTACATTTCTAATTGACACATGATTGATGTTTCAACAACAACATTGTACTACCACAGTAACAATTGACCAGTTTATCAAAGATAAGTCGTCTTCCTCACTCCGTATGGAGTTATTCTAACATTAGGCAAAAAGTTTCTCATGACTGTCAAATGACCAATGCTAATCATTGAAACAACAACAACATCGGACGGTGCAATGTTAAATTATGTTTTGCATATCATTATTATTTTGTGTTATGCCACACTTTTGTGGTTATTTTCCTTATTCGGTGACAGTGAGTTTTTCAACTTACCTGTCAGTCAGTGAGGCTTTCAAACTTTATGAAGATATTTCTCATGCATCGAACAAACTTACCATTCCAAAACTTTGTCTCAAAGTCACATGATTACCTTCATACATCAAAGAGCTCCAACTAGATGCATCATGTGACCTTCGTTCTTGACCCAGGATATGGTGTTTAAAAAAAGGCTTTTATTATTTTATTCAAATTGAAAAGCAATATAAAATAAAGAAATAAATTTCAGCTAACCGGTGCTGTCATGAGTGATCAACACCCGCTGTTCGTAGTGCCTACTTGAACGAAAGTTGAAACATGGATGTACAGTGATTGATGGGAATTTGGAAAATCATACGTCTTCTAACACAAGTTTGTTATTTATTTTAATAAACATGTCTTTAACGGCACAACGATTACCTTTTGACAAGTTTTACATACCTGCAATCCTTCAACGTTTCCGATAGAATTGTACACTGTGCTGCGCCACGAATGTTGCAGACAAGGATGGCTTCTGTTTCCCATCAATGTTGAAGTTCCCGAGCGCACGTGATCTTTTTCTCATCGATGAATTTCACTCGGAGCACGATGTTACGACTGTAGTATAGAAACACATTATTTTGAATTATCTTTGGATCAATAATAATAATAGTAAATACCGGTAATAATAAATAATAATAAAAAGACTGATTTACATAAACTCTGAGGGTTCAATATAGCACCCTATCTCCAAGTCCAATCGATGAACCTTAATACCAGTCACTGAACCCTTTTTTTTAACGGAATGAACCCTGGGGTTCAAAATAGAATCATAAGATTCTATAAATCACGCTGCATGAACCCGATTTTCTAAGTGTGTAAGATCATTAGAACATTTTAAATTAATTCAAAAGGGATTTTCAAAATTCCCCCAATGCTTTGCTTCATCTAACTCAACTGAACTTCAGTTTTTCCTACTTAAAATGTGTACATTTGAGTTTTTAATTCAGTTAACTAAATTCGGTGACAAAACTGGATGTGTATGAATCCCTGACAGTGGTAATTTTGATCTCAATCCATACGGACAATAGTCTAAAACTGTACATAATCATTGTTTAAAGTTTCAGCTGCATATGCAGTGTTTTAAAGTTTATTTAAAAACAGTGATGCTGGAGAAAATCTTGTGTAAGTCACAAATTTTATCCAGTTCACAGATACAGGGTTGCCATTTTTGAAATAAAAAAAAAAAATACTTTGATCAGTCATTTCCATGTTTGATCAGTAAAACTACTTTTCCATATTACGACCATGTCATTTTCATCAAAATTTGATCAGTTATTGCTGCTGATCACTGACCCTCATTTCCATCCCTGAGACAACCCAAACTTCTGAAGTAGAGAAAAAAAATAGTGTAAATAACACATCAAATCTTTTTCATTTTTGGCCGACTCCACACAAGAATATGACAGCAATAAAAAAAATCAGTCACTATTATATTATAAGAAATGATGTTAAAGTTTTATCAAAAACTGATTTGTGTGGACAAGCGAGAATCATGGAATAACATTCTGAGCTCAGTACAATGGAGTAACCAAAATCTCTCAATTTTCTATCCCAGGCGTGACATAAATGACGTGACCATTCCCTACTGATGACACAGTTTTACAAAATTCCATCAACATTAAACAGAGTCCGTAAAACTTTTACGTTTTTTTGCATAAACTTGACAAATTTCAGTATAGGTGTACTTAAATCAGTTAAAGTTTGCCGCCAATAACTTATGACCTACATAATAGCGTCACCATTGGCGGCCCTTCATAATTTGACGAGACACCGTCACCAATGTCACAAATTTAATTCGCCCCAGCCTAACATGTCAAAACCAAAACTGTTGCTCACTCGTAAGTTACGTGAGCGTTTGCTACAAAACAGGTTTCGTCGCGGGATATTTTTCAGCCCAGATGTACCTCTGACCGAAATGATTTCCATCAGTGACCACATGGACCATGCATGTAAACTGGAATTGAACCCTTTGTCATCTTCGTTTGTTTAACACTTGCAGATCATAAATACAGTTTGATACATGCATAATATATTAAAGAACATTACAGAAGTAATTTCAGGCGTTAAATTATAAATGCTTGTTGTGAAATCCAGAAATTTACAGCCTAATTTACCTGCACAGCCCCTTCGTCTCTCGTTTCCTCCCGGCGGCGTACAAACGCTGCAGACGACAGCGCCCTCTGCAGACGACAGCGCCATCTCCAGACACTCGAGTAGTCTCCCCTGCTTTTAACCACTAGCTGAGCGTTGAAGAAGTCCTCCGCGTGAGCACATCGTTCCATTCACACTCAAATTATGTTTGCTGCCCTATTATAACCATATGATATGTGCTCCCTCCCCAACCGCACAATAAATATACGACGACACACATAGATGTGTATTTTTTTTTTTATTTCATGTTCTCTTTTGCGAAACATAACAAATTCCATAACTAAAACTTTACAGGAAAAAGTTACCGGTAACTACATTCAGTATAGGCAAATTTCCACAAGTATAACTTTGCATGGAAATCTTCACTACATTAAGTAGTCAAATTTCCATAAGTATAACTTAGCCTGCAAATGTTCACTAAATTAAGTATAGACAAATTTACATAAGTATAACTTTGCATGAAAACGTTCACTACATTAAGTAGACAAATTTTCACAAGTATAACTTTGCATGGAAATGTTCACTAAATTAAGTAGACAAATTTACCGTGTTCCATATTAGATTACTGACTAAGCAAATGTTTACGTACTTCAGTTTAACGTTTACATAAATATATGCCTATCTACATTAAATGGGTTATGTTTACATATTTAGTTTTATCATCTACCTATATAAATATATGTTAACAGTAATCAAGTAAACCTTTACTCAAAATTTTTGCAGTGTATATTGCGGTAAATCTCAGCCCCCTAGCTCAAGGGGTAAGAAAAATAATTAGGGGGACCATTTCGCCCCCCCCCCCACCCTCCAAGGCCTAGACAGGTCCCAAAAAGCCCAGGCCAGATAGGGTTAAGATCATTTGTAAAGGTTCTTAGTAAAATCCGTGTACATTCCACAATATTTTGCTAGCCACTTTTAGAGTGGTCTAGAAATCTGCCAAGTAAACTTATCTATCTTTTTGATCCATTTTTAAATGTTTGAAGGGGGACCACCATAACCTGTGAGCCAGCGCTAAATGGATATCATCTCGTTTTGGTCAATTTACACGACTGTATTTTTTTATCCTATCCATCCAGAAATCTGTTTTGTGACACTTTTAGTGTGGTCTAGATATCTTCCTAATACACTTATCTATCCATCTGCCCCATTTTTTAGGTGTTTAAAGGAGGGGGGGGGGACGAGCCAGCGCTAAATGGATATCATCTCGATATGATGAATTTACAGCGACTGTATTTGTTGATCCTATTCCTTCATAAATCTGTTTACGCCACTTAAAGAGTGGTATAGATATCCTCCTAACAAATATGTCTAAAAATACGTCCAGAAATCCGTTTGGTGCCACTTTAAGAAAAAGTGGCACAGAACAGTTCATTTAGCGCTGGCTTGGAGGGTATGTCGTCTAACTTATCAGGAAGATACATGGACAAATCTTAAAGTGGCACAAAGTGGCTAGCAAAATATTGTGGAATATACACGGATTTTACTACGACCCTTTAGAAATGATCTTAACGGCACACATTTTGAAGTATTCTACTCACAATTATAATCATAGCGGGGGAAAATTATTGGGGAAAACATGGTTCCATTCGTGTTATGAAAGACATAATGATTGTCGAAATATATCGATTTTCATGACGGTTACTACTTTCACATAGCTCGATTTAGAATATCGAAACGGGAATAAGGAAATAACTTCAGCGAAGTAACAGAACAATCGATAAAATGGTGGAATGACCCTTCATTTTCATTGGTCAATCATCTCGGGCCCCGAGATAAATAAGTCGGGGCCCGAGATAATTAAGTCGGGATCCCGAGATAATAAGTCGGGGCCCGAGATAATATCACGGGATCCCGAGATAATAAGTCGGGGCCCGAGATAATTATCTCGGGATCCCGAGATAATAAGTCGGGGGCCCGAGATAAATTTTTTTTTTTGCATGTCACTTTTACGGCTCCGTACCAAATACTCCACATTTGTTAAAAATGCACGGAGGATCTAAACACATAAGCTACACTTTTTCCGCACGTCATCCCGCTAAACATGTGGTTTAGTGATTTGGCGCTTAGGGTTTAAACATGTTTATCGATAGTGCTCTACCGAACATGTTTAGCCATAGTGCACTGTTAAAGACGTTTAAATTCTAAACATTACAGTGGGGAACATGTTTAGCCATTGGATGTGCGGAAAAAGTGTTGACAATCATGCGCGTAGCTCAAGCGTTTAGCTTCTGAACATGTTTAGCAATCGACAATTGAATTCATTATAAATCCTGAGACATAGTTGCGCTAGCCTTAAAAATAGCCAAACTGGTGTATTTAATATATCCACAACAGGTCGTTTAAAACTCTTCTGATATACAAGATGAAGCTGAACAACTCAGGAAAATTTGAATCAAGTCGAAAAAGTCCAAAACATGCATAACTACTGTATGGGGACAATAATGTGTATTGAATCGTCAATTGAATTCATCATAAATCCTGAGACTACATGTAGTTGCTCTCACAAGAAAGTTGATGAAAACTAGCCTTAACAAGCACTGGATGAGCGCAAAGACCTCCGTCGAGGCACTAGGGTTCGTCGAGGCAATATGTTAGGGGAATACATTACTGAATAACGAAGGGCCGGATGCCAAGCTCAATTTTGAATTTGTTGGATGTTAACTTCACTAATCTAATTAACCTGGGACTGAGGGTTCCCCACTAACATGTGCAGCCAGTGATGTGGAAGTCATATTCCCAGCAAATAATTTTTGTCTGATTTCACGTGCTTTAAATATTGGGGCATGGAATAGAGTATATGGATGGACAACCTGAAATACTGCTTGTGACACTAGACCCCCTTCCCACCCCACCTCCCTCTGGGAGGACCCCCCCACCCAAATCAACAAGTTAGCGGCAGAAACGAGACCCTGTGTGCCTTGTACCAACTTGCTTGTGATTTGTGCTATAGGTCCTACACATCAACACTTCATATTTTGTATGTGTATAGCATCATCATTGACAGAATCCTCTACAAAACACACCTGTTTGTACCGACATTCGATTCTGATTTGTCTCATCATTTGTAAACTGGTGTTACAGGTGTTACATAATGTATCAATGACCATGGACTTGTACATGTATCACATTCATATTGAATGGTGATGGCTGATGAGAATATTTCCCATATGGAACAAGTGGCTGGATTCCAGCAAACAAAAAGTTCATCATGTTAATGCTAAACAACATACACTTAATAATACTATCAAATAATTATGTTTATTCCTTGTCAACATCAATGTATTACAGACAATATTATGACTGAATCATGGTAACAAATATTCAAGGGTATATATCTACACTAAACTGAAGGAGACCTATGATGCTTATTGTATTATGTTGTAAAACTCCACTTGCTAATCTCCATTATGTTGTTTATTGTGAAAATAAATGAATTTATGAAAATAAATTATATGATTGCACATCGCCCTCAAATTAGAAAATATCTCCAACAGTTAAAGTTAAGCCAATCATAACAATACATAACACCATGATATTGTTATAATATCACCCATCACTGATTGTAATCTGTTACCATAGAAAGGTACATTTACTTGAAATCATGTTCTTGTATGTATTGATTTTTGGTTAAGAATTAATGTAATTAATGCATGACATACATACACCTATTCTTTGAGATATTCTGTATGCAGTTCATTCCGTATGTATTTTATACCAGGAATGGAATTAAAATTTGAATAAAATAATTAAAATATGTTCGTCTTTTACCTCTACTCAGGAATTGAAGTCTTTGTTTCTAGCAGCCAAATCATTTTAGACACATTCAAGTCTTCACCTGGGCAAGGGAGATAAATTTGCAAAAAAAAAGTATAGATCTACATTGGTGCAGACCAGAAACATATAGCTTTTTGCCTAAACTTGGATAATCTCATCCATTCAAATATTCCGAGCTGGAGCTGCTACCACTCAAAACTGGCCGGCAGATGTTTTATGACCTTTGATGGTATTTGTGGAGCATGCTACAGGACTTCCATGGATCTGATATTATCGACACAATCCCATTCTACATGATACTGTTCCCATAGCACCGATACTCTCGGTCCCTTCATTTATGTGTTCTAGATCCAGGAGCTATTGGGAGCTGCAGATTTTGTAAAAGTTGAATCCAATTATTCTGAGTGAAGGAATAAAGTCCGGCATGGTTGTTTTAAGTTAGAACTCAGCATCCTTGGAAATATCTGAGCGACTGACACATGTATCACCCTGCAGGTGGTCATTACATGCGTTATGTTTATTTCCTGAGGAATCAGCTGATATCCAGCGGGATGGGAGGGTTGCACAATACTATGTGATCAATCACTGGCTCTGATTTTCACCACCTCTGTCATTCCACACCTTTCTGACACAGCTAAACCAATCGATAGTCTGTATTGATACTTTCAGTTCATCCAGTACATCCATTGTGTAACAGTCCTGTTGCGTCTTATATCAGAAGCGCTGAATCCATGACCTGCATATCGGAATCCATTGTATACATTTAATTTCAAAACTCAGTGAATTGAAAATGTTTATGTCCTTCATTATATTTCTTTCTTTCATCATACACAACAAGATGTGATCCATTATACCAGTTCTTACCTTTCATACAACATACGGTACCGTACGTGTACTTAATAGTACTGGGACCTGACCATGTTACAAGAATTTGCAAAAGTATGAAATGAATATACTATGAGAACTTAATCCAATCTATACATGAGTGATCAATAATATGAATCCTGAAGAACGATGATGGATCTTGACCACTGGTTGGATTGGAGGGCAATGGTGTTCATGTTAGTGGCATAAGCATGATAAGAATCCGGGATATTATAATCTAGAACAGGATTGTTTATATCAGCAACTTCTCTATGGAGCAATGCTTAGAAAAAGGTTCTACCAATGCTTTCAGTCAAAGATCTCAATAAAATAGGCATACATGTGGAATGTAGATACTCCTTTCTTTTAACTACAATTCAGAATAAGTTTTCAGAATCCCAGGTTTTAGGATACTTATTGCTACATTTATTTTATAGCACTTTCGAAATAGTTGATGCTTCACAATTACATATATTTCACATTGGCTGGACGCTGTAGATGTCGGCAATTCACTCATTGCTATATAAATCCCGACTCCTCACTGGGTTACTGCAACAATGAAAATCGCTTCTTTGTAATTAATATTTTTAGATACGCAGCTTTGTTGTAAATATTGACTTATGTTGTGTCGTAGCAATCTCCCGGCTTCGATTGCATAAACCTTTCGTCTAAACGGCTACAGGAATGAGATTTGGAGCTGTTTGTAAAAAGCGGAAAACGGATAGGCTTGGTGAATGGTGTCGCAGATGTAAGAAAAATGACGCCTGGCGTGGAATTGTCTGATGTTGAGTTCTTTAATGCGTAACGTCATGACGTTGTTCATGGGGTGCTCGTCAGTGTGGAATCTTTGAGTGACGTCAAAACGCCAAGAAGATGTGATGATCGGAATCATCCAATTGTGTTGTCCTTATGTAGCAACCAGTTAAAATCGTTGGGCATTAACTTTAAGAGAAACATCTCAGAAAAATGTGAGTCAGGTCGAGAAAGTCCTACACATGCACAACTACAGTATGGTGACAATAATATGGATTAAATCGTCAATTGAATTCATCATAAATCCTGAGACTACACAAGAAAACTACTGTCTGTCCCAGATAATATATCCGCGACGTCTCGTCTGATTTATCAAAAAATAAAGATGGTTATAATCTGAAACTTACTCATGTGGTTAATCATGAATTGACCAATTTTTCTTCCAAGTATGGTCTCCCGACAACAAGTAAAAGTGGTCATCAGGAAGATTGTTTGTTTTACGTGTCAAATGCCTAGGTTAAAATTCAGCGCCATTGTGGGTCAGTCCAATGGTGGTGAAACGTCATAGGGGTGATTGGAAGTTAAGCCCTCTGTTGTCAGTGGAGACCAGTCGACATTCCAACGGAAGAAACTCTCCTCTGCATTAATAAAAAGCAACAATGATGATCGGAGCCATTTAAATAAATACTTTAATTTGAAATAAGAATATCCTAGTCAAATTGTATATTTGGACTACCTCCCTTGATGTGTACCGGACATCCTTACATCCCTCCATTGCTTTGGACTCATCCAAGCAACATGGCGCATGTCGCTAGATTAACCCGGGAAGTGCCTATGTCAAAAACAATTTCTCCTCCTGAGCACTTTTACTTGTTGTCGGGCGACCATACTTGGTAGAAATATTGGTCAATTCATGTTTGACCACACGAGTGAGTTTTAGATTATAACCATCTTTATTTTTTTGGTAAATCAGACGAGATGTGTCGGATATATTAGTGAGAACAACCATATACATCTCTACACATGATGTTGATACACATGTGTATCTTAATTAAAAAAGAATCCATCGATAACTCTTGGACTAGATCCACACGCAAGAAAAGGTTGTAGACTTATGGACAATGAAAACCATAGTACGTCCCGTTAAACTTTCCTGACATATAAAAATAGGATATTTTAGGTGAAAGCCGATACTTATTTACATCTTTACCTGTCTGAAGAGAATCCAGGACAAAGACCCATGGGACAAAAGCCTGTGGACAAAAACGACGCCGGACAAAAGCCCCATCGGACAAAAACCCCATGTGATCAGTTTAATATCCCCAACAATAATGTATGGTAAACATTTTAATAATTGATCAGAGGAAGTGCTCATTAAAAGGGTCATAACTTCAAAATGGAGAGTCCCTGCCATTTGTTCTTACTGTTAAATTGACGACCTATCATATCTTAGCAAAATATATCAATTACAACTGAATATATAGAGAATTGTTTCAGATATATGTTTGAACCATATTCCTGTGATCGAATTATTAGAATGTTTACTGCATATACTACAAAAGGGTTTGTGCGGTTTACATAAGAAATCGTCCTCAACGTGTCCGTTTGTAGCTGTTGGTAGGGCCTTCATATTCACACAAAAGCTCCAAACCAATCATCTTAGGACAAGGCAAGAGGGGCGGGGCGCATTTCTAGGGGGCGGGGCGCTGTACCCTTCTGAAAACAGCAAACGAGGGGTCTGACCCCTGAGTCAATTTGGGCTGAGGGGTTAAAAAATCTTCCATTATGGCCGGTTCATAATCAATTATAAAGCTGTGATGAGATACAAAGTACATGAGCAAAAATAGGTGGTATTACTTGAAGTAAGTACTGGATTTTCACATAAAGTGTGCCGTGCATACTCATTTCATCTTCTCCGTCTGAGGTCGGATCAACAATTAAACGCTAGTTGTGACGTCACTCTATTTTTAAAAGTGTACATTCTTTTTCGCGAATGTACAGCAAGTGTACATTTTTTTTCACGAATGTACAGCAAGTGTACATTCTTTTTCTGGAAAGAAACGCGTCCGTCAGTTAAAGCATGTAAGAAAACACGAACGACTAGTAAATGGGGCAATAGACTACTCGATCTCAGTCTCCTGAAATGTACAAAAGACAAACCCAAACAGCACTGCAACAAGCGAATCGGACTTATTTAATTCAGCCGGAACTAACAGGTGGAATTAAGTACAGTTCTTTAAAAAAAAGTAGACGAGCGAAGAAAACACAACCCAGAAAGATACCATGCCGACTACAATGTAATAAATGTGCAAATTGCATATACATGTAGGAATGGCATAAACCTTTAACTCCGAATAGCAGTCCGATAAGTGTTCTATTTATTTAAGTTAACGTTTATTGTGACACGTGGGTATCGAAAGAGTCGTCCAGTCGCGGACTGCAGTTTCTCTGATTTCGGTCACGATTTCTTTTTGTGAGCGTTACACTTTCTGCCTTCTGATATACATACATTAAAACACCGACTGCCTCAAATATAGGTCTACTCTTTGGTTGTCGCCTGCTGGTATTTGATTGCAGACTAAACAGTCAAAATATGAGTGAAATGTGTACCGGTAAACCTGAATTTCTGTCAGACATTCCGTTAATCATGGGCCTGGTATGAGATCATGCGTATGAACATATGGATATGTAATTTGTATGTCTGCATGTTTTGCTTCATATGCGTTTCACGTAATGTAGATTGTGACACGTATATATCAATTACATATATTTTTTGTTACAAATCTTTATAACGATAACGTGAGAGTTACGGACCAATCAAACGGGTTGTGGAAGTTTTGTTTCGTGTGCAAATGTGTTGTTTGTCCTGAAACAACCATGATGTGTTACATAATACGGCCATTGTGTAAGTTATTTATCGCCTACGACATCGGGGAACGATTTCCCTATGTTTAATAGATAAACAGCAGCCCAGGTAGGCGTATGCGTAAATTCCTTCCCATGTGATGGACTGTCCAACATGTAGGACGTCGTCAATCGGGTACAGTGTGCGTACTTTGCAGTTCTTGTTCGAATGGTTCCACACAAGTAATTACCTGGGCCTATATCATGGCAATTTGTTCGATTTGACATAGCTCATTTCATTCTTCGTGTAAGCCGAAGAAGTAAATACATTACCGTTGGACTAACGTTTAAGTCGGAGAAAGACCTCGTAACTGTACATTCGTGAAAAAGAATCGACTCGGCGCCTCTCGCCACGTCGATTCTTTTTCACGAATGTACAGTGACGAGGTCTTTCTCCTTTACGTAACAGCTCATCCAGTCTGGTCATCAGTTCTGCATAGTTGGCTTCCAGGTCTATAGCTTTACCCTGTGCCAAGAGCTGCAGAAGGAAGTATATCAGGAAATCAACCGTAAAACAACTGAAGTGGTACAATTTCTATTCTTGCGCTATAATGAACAAAGTGAATTATCAGATTTTTTGTTTTTGTCCTTTGGGTTATCAACATTAACTACATGTTGACATGCTGCTTCTTCGAGTGTGATATCCCTAAGGAGTCCACGATACATCTATTTGATTTGATTTTAATAATAAAAACAACAATGCATCTGGATTAACTGGCTATCTTGACATCCCTTAATAAGACCTTCAGCTGCATCACGACGAAGACAATATGTAGGATTCCAAACACAAGTAGAACACTTGAGGATAGTATGATGTTTTTCATCCAGGTAACAAGAGCCCAAGGAGCTTCCATATACGCCCATACCTTTGAAATCACACTGGTCCAAATTTCAAGGTTGTTTAATTGCCTTGGTCCCAATTGGTAGCTAGCAATCCAGAGAAAGTTCTAAGATTTTGTGCTTACGAGAACTTAACATTTATGACACCTTATATTGAATGATAAACTAAAAGGGGCTTAACTTTTGGTAACTAGGTGACCTTGAAACAAGAGCCGAGAGCTCACATATCCCACAGTGAAATCGACAATAACCCAACACAAGAAAATATTAATTTCCCTTCAAACAGATCCCCAAATAGAGAGAAATTTTCATGAAGGAAGCAACATGTGAAAAAAGTGATGAACCTTTGTTCTTGAGTTAATAAAATAATATGAAGTTTTAACTTTATCTCAGTTAAAATAGTAAATGCATGGTATTTATTTCACAACAGTTCAACTGAATGTAGCTTTTTCATACATGTATCAAACAGGAGAGAAAATCACAGGGCAAATCGCCATATACATGTAAGGAAGACAACTCTGAATAATCCAGCCTAACAATATTCAGTTAAACTGGATTCAGTTTTGGGGGACTGTGACCTTGACCTTTGATCTCAAAATGAATAGGGTACCGTTATGCCCTTCGAGTAAGGTATACCTAATGATTGGTACCAAACCATACCTTGAAACGGGGGATATTATGGTGTTCTATTTGGGCCAAGTTTGCGTCGCGTGGCGACTTTTAGAAACTCGCCACTCGCCACGCGCCGTGGATCTCTCCGGCGCGCGGCGACTGGCGACTTTCTGCTATCTCTTAACCTGCAAAAACTTGCCAGTCGCCACCCGCCGTAAAACACGGCGAGTTTCGCTCCATCTTTTAACCTGGAAAAACTCGCCGCGCGCCACTCGCCGGATGAACCACGGCGCACGGCGACTGGCGACTTTTGACTGTAGTGAAACTCGCCACTCGCCACGCGCCGTGGACCTCTCCGGTGCGCGGCGACTGGCGACTTTCTGCTATCTCTTAACCTGCAAAAACTCGCCAGTCGCCACCCGCCGTAAAACACGGCGAGTTTCGCTCTATCTCTTAACCTGGAAAAATTCGCCGCGCGCCACTCGCCGGATGAACCACGGCGCGCGGCGACTGGCGACTTTTGACTTCTGGAATTCTCAGGACTTTTTCTCAAGTGCGCATGCCCGGGGAGCATCAATTATCGGAATATTTTGTTCGAAACATGCTGTCATTTAATTTAATTTTAAATCTCTTCCTCGTGCATAAATATACATAATTTCTAATGAATGAACTCTCCGGCTACATCTGATGCTATGTGACTAATTTTGAAGATGTAAGCTATCTGTAATAATTAATATAGTTGTTTTTTGAAACAAGTTCTTTTTAATGCAATACGCATATAGGGCAATTTAATTTTGTCAAATGTGCAGATATTTTTTTATTAAACTACTCGTTATCCGTTTCTGTGTAGAACTTGCATACTCTCGTTATTATCTGCTGGTATATTTTAAAAAGTTAACACCAAGACAACATTTTCAATCGTTTTTTTTCATTCGTTTTATATAAGTGCCTATATATATTTATAAAACAGTATATCGTTTCAATTCAGAATGAATCGCCTTGAAATTATTCCTTATTTAAGATACAATAAAGCACTCGACGCGGGAATTTTGTTTTACAAGATAAAAGCAACGTCAACTAATATGCTGTATGAAATATTAAGAAAGCGAATAGAGCGTCATCGTCATATTGATTAAAAAAGTAAGAAATAATGCTAACATTTTGTCTGGATGATTGAATTTCTCTCTTCGTAAAATTTTATGTTGAAAACGGGCGATATCTTTGTATAAGAGATCCTTTATTGCTGTTTTAATCCATATAGAGCGGCTCTTTGTTGGGTTGCTTTGTCCTGTATCACAAACCCTACAAACTATCAAGACCCTATTTTTAAAGATGAAAAGACGTATTTCTTTCAACAGTTTCCATATTTTTTTACTTCCTCAAATTCTATGAGATCGCGACTGTGATTTATGATATTGCAACTGCATAATTGATGCTCCTCGGGCATGCGCACTTGAGAAAAAGTCCTGAGAATTCCAGAAGTCAAAAGTCGCCAGTCGCCGCGCACCGTGGTTTGTCCGGCGAGTGGCGCGCGGCGAGTTTTCCAGGTTAAGAGATAGAGCGAAACTCGCCGTGTTTTACGGCGAGTGGCGACTGGCGAGTTTTTGCAGGTTAAGAGAAAGCAGAAAGTCGCCAGTCGCCGCGCGCCGGAGATGTCCACGGCGCGTGGCGAGTTTCCAAAGTCGCCAAGCGACGCAAACTTGGCCCAAATAGAAAACCATAGGATATCGCACGGACAACAAACGTTAATGGATGGATAGACGGATAGATGGACAGAACTCGCCATCGGATTATACGACCTTGTCTTCGATGGGCATATACAATGTGACTTTTAATTATTTCCTGATTTTAGGGTGACCTCGACATTTGACCTGGACATACGTGGCGAGTGGCGAGTTTCACTACAGTCAAAAGTCGCCAGTCGCCGTGCGCCGTGGTTCATCCGGCGAGTGGCGCGCGGCGAGTTTTTCCAGGTTAAGAGATAGAGCGAAACTCGCCCTGTTTTACGGCGGGTGGCGACTGGCGAGTTTTTGCAGGTTAAGAGATAGCAGAAAGTCGCCAGTCGCCGCGCGCCGGAGAGGTTCACGGCGCGTGGCGAGTTTCCAAAAGTCGCCAAGCGACGCAAACTTGGCCCAAATAGAAAACCATAGGATATCGCACGGACAACAAACGTTAATGGATGGATAGACGGATAGATGGACAGAACTCGCCATCGGATTATACGACCTTGTCTTCGATGGGCATATACAATGTGACTTTTAATTATTTCCTGATTTTAGGGTGACCTCGACATTTGACCTGGACATACATGAAGGTTCTAGAATTATTTATAGATTGTTTAATTTTCATAAAATACTTGAGGGTTCTTATCTGTCTTCTAATGGAGAGCGATATTTCCGCAGAAGCAAACTGTAAAGCATGCAAGGGCATTGAACGTAATGCACCAGAGCATACTCGAAGAGCCTGACACTGTACATGTATAGAATCCAAATTTTTTTTTCAATGAGGCGCACACGCAGAGTCGTATGCCTCGCAACAGTAGTGTAACCGGGATCTTATTAAACTCCGGTACATCATTAGTAACGTTTTTTTTGTCAGCATCCCAACTATGTGAAGATACACAACGCATAAGATTGAGAGCTTTCTGACATTTCTTAATTAATATATCAATATGTGCCTGCCATGTTAGACATTTCCAGACAGCGTGCGTGAACATCAACGGATTTCATCCCGCTGAAATGTCTGGCTTTGTTAGGCGGTAGAAAATATCAAAAGATCGCGCTTTGCGAAGATATCAATATCCCTGAACTAAACGTCAATCATTTTCCAAAGTGAACAGGCAGAAATTGTCGTGATTGGCTTATTTTGGGATCTCGGCGAAGTTTTCATAGCGTTACGTCTAGATGGTATTTCCCTGATTTACCATCTTGGATTACCTAGATTGTGCTTGTCTATGGAAAAATGAAGAGGAATGTTGGAAGTTTAAACCGATATATGTGAATTTTTGCACAAGAAGGTCGGAAATTTTAAAATCACGTTTAGCTTCCGCCATAAGGTCGTCGATAATAACGAGATGTCTGAAAACTGAAATCAAAATATCCGTCAACTCCTAGATGCAGTGGATTACCCTTCATAGAATCTATACTGAGGTCTAGTCTACGTACCAGCAGTAATTCTCTGGGAATTAAACTTTTCAAAATTTCACTTTGAATGTTCACAGGAGTACCAGTGTAATTCTGAATGTTCACAGGAGTATCAGCGTAATTCTGAACGTGCACAAAAGTACCAGTGTCATTCTGGGTGTCCACAGAAGTACCAGTGTCATTCTGAGTGTTCACAGAAGTACCAGTGTCATTCAGAATGTTCACAGAAGTACCAGTGTCATTCATAATGTTCACAGAAGAACCCATGTCATTCAGAAATGTTCACAGACGTACCCGTGTCATTCTGAATGCTCACAGGAGTACCAGTGTCATTTTGAATGTTAACAGAAGTACTAGTGTCATTCAGAAAGTTCACAGAAGTACCGGTGTCATTCAGAATGTTCACAGAAGTACCAGCGTCATTCTATATGTTCACAGAAGTACCAGTGTAGTTTTGAATATTCACAGAAGTACCAGTGTCATTCTAAATGTTCACAGAAGTACCAGTGCCATTCAGAATGTTCTCAGATGTACTAGCATCATTCAGAATGTTCACAGAAGTACCAGCGTCATTCTGAATGTTCACAGAAGCAACAATGTCATTCTGAATGTTCCCAGAAGTACCAGTGTAATTCTGAATTTTCGCAGGAGTACCAGTGTCAGTTTGAATGTTCACAGAAGTACCAGTGTAATTCTGAATTTTCGCAGGAGTACCAGTGTCACCCAGAAAGTTCACAGGAGTACCAGTGTCATTCTGAATATTCACAAAAGTACCAGTGTCATTCTGAATGTTCACAAATGTATCAGTGTCATTCTGAATGTTCACAGAAGTGCCACTATTCTGAATGTTCACAGAAGCACCACTATCATTCTGAACATTCACAGAAGTGCCAGTGCCATTCTGAATGTTCACTGAATTACCAGTATAATTCTGAATGTTCACAGAAGTGTAATTCTGAATGTTCACAGAAGTACCCGTGTAATTTTGAATGTTCACAGAAGTACCAGTGTCATTCTGAATGTTCACAGAAGTACCAGTGAGATTCTGAATGATGACAGAAGTACCAGTGTAATTCTGAATGTTCTCAGAAGTACCAGTGTAATTCCGAATGTCCACAGAAGTACCCGTGTCATTTTGATGTTCACAGATGTACCAGTGTAATTCTGAATGTTAACAGAAGTACCAGTGTCATTCTGAATTTTCATAGAAGTGACAGGGTAATTCCGGATGCTCACAGAAGTGTAATTCTGAATGTTCACAGAAGTACCCGTGTAATTCTGAATGTTCTCAGAAGTACCAATGTAATTCCGAATGTCCACAGAAGTACCCGTGTCATTTTGATGTTCACAGATGTACCAGTGTAATTCTGAATGTTAACAGAAGTACCAGTGTCATTCTGAATGTTCATAGAAGTGACAGGGTAATTCCGGATGTTCACAGAAGTACCAGTGTAACTCTAAATGTCCAGAGAAGTACCAGTGTCATTCTTGATGTTCACAGACGCACCAGTTTCATTCAGAACGTGCACAGGACTACCAGTTTCATTCAGAACG
>JAVTVY010047415.1:0-24251 GCA_036873755.1 Hanleya hanleyi | reverse complement strand
GTATCCATAAAGTAGATTTGGCCATTATAAGAAATATAAAGGAAAGTATAGAATTGGAATATCATCTGTTTTCATCAATAACATATTTCTGCCAGTTAAAACCGTAAGCCTGGATGAACAATGGAGAATATGGTAAGTCCCCTAATAATTGGATCACAGGAAGTGAAATTCTCCACCATCAAAATCAAGGACTCGTGATGAAAGTTATTAAAACAGGAAGTTGAAAAATTGGTCCACAATCATGCAGGTAATCCATTATTTCATTGTTATGTTAATGAAGTTAGATAGTGATCAAATGTATTAGAATGATTGAATTTTTCCGTCCAAATTGGGGCGATTGAATTTCAATAGGGTGATTGAATTATTAGAGGAATTACTGTGCAGTTAAAATAGTTCATATCATGTAAGCGTGCAGTCTCTCATGTTTGTCAAATGCAGGAGAGCAGTTGACCACTCTTCTTGATTTTATATTGTAAAAATGGGCTCTCACCAATATTATAAACTCACCAATACATTTTGCTTTTTCCAGGAGAGAATACGTAATCGTCTCTCTTAGAAAAAAATTGAGGAATGATGGAAGGCCTTTAAATGACACTCATATCTTCGGTTTAAGCGATGTACCAAATTGCTGTTATTAATTTGCCAGAATTTGGTGAACATTTTCTCTAATTCGGGCACTTTTTCCTACCTAGAGAATGGTGCCGCACTGAATAGAGGTTTTGCAAAATTAGCAAGGTTGCCACTGTCAGGAAAAAAAGTGAATAGTCCTGAATAAATGTCATGAATTTTTTATTTTATTGGAATAATCATGAAAAAGTCCTGAATTTTTGCCTCCTGGTCATCCTGGCTACATGTTGTATATTCATATATACACATGGAACACATTGACTGGCAATTCTCCTTGGCCTTCTTCCATTGTGAATTCACGCCAGGCTTTTGTCGTCTATTTCATGTCAAAGGCCTCACACCGCTGAACCGGCACGGGTTCGAGCCCAGTTGGTCCATGTGTGAAAGTTTGTCAGTTACTTGCCGAAGGGCGGTGGTTCTCTCTGGGTACTCCTGGTTCCTTCACCAACCAAACTGACTGTCACCATATGAGTGAAACAACTTGAGTGTGACATCAGTAAGCCAAATTCCCTCCCTCCCCTTTCATGTCAAAGAAGTATTTGGTCATGAAAAGTCCTGAAAAAGCCATGAATATTTAGTTGTGTGCTGTGGCAACCATGAATTTAGGGACATCTTAAACCCTGGGTGGAGAGTGAGATTGATACCAAACAAGAGATTGCGCTTGTCACTCATGGATTGGACCCGCTATTATATATTTATCATCCATGTGAACAGCTGTGTTATACATATATATATATTCATGGGTCATATCAGTCCATATGTACTACCATGAAAACTGAAATTGTTCCGACAATGGCATATAAAGCAGCTGTGTATTTATGTATCTATTCCAGTCAGATATTCTCAGATATTGAACTTACCTGCCAACCTGTCTGGTCGTAAACATGAAAACCTATTGCTGTATATTGGATAAAAAGATCTGCAGTGGAGATTCTGTCTTTGTCAGGGTTTATGATATATCTTAGCAGGGATCTTCATGTAATATATAATCTATACAGTGTTGTGTAAATGTGTGGGGAAAATATTTATCAGTTACCATGATGCTGAGGAATACCTGATACTTTCCAGGAAAAATACTGATAAGCTTGTCAATGATAAAATATTCTGTCGAGTTTCAGATCCCAATTTGAAGTGCCAAGTAAAAAAGTAGACTGATATCCTAATGAATTTTTTGCCTGATTCACTGAACCACTTTTATATTATATAGTATTTTTGATGTATAAATTTATGAAGTGAATAATAGAAAACAATATGGCTCATTGACTAATGTTGACTTTATCAATTCATACATAAAATTCATGTCCAATGAATGGTGACCCATGAAATCAATATCTATAAACATTCTAGTTTTAAATAATATCCCCAGAAACAGCCAGCTCACTATTGCATATTGAAAAGATTTGCCAAAATTAACAGGAAAAATTAAGGCCTAATATGGCACTCGCTGGTCAGTGTATTAGAGTTTAAAGTGGCAGACACATTCAGCCATTGAAATCTCCAAAGAAACACCTCATGAATTGGCGCACTTGACTCAGCTCTGATTAAAATTTAAAAAAAAATAAATATAATTTTGATTACAAATTTCAATTATTGTATGGTAATAATTCAATCACAGGAGGTGAAATTTTGCACCATAAAATCTGGGGATGATCAAACTCATTAAGAAGGAAGTTGAGAAAACGGGTTGAAATCATGCATACACAGCCAAATTTTCACATGTTGGTACCGTGTGGTAACTGAATGGTAACCATAAGGAAGGGCCCCTGAACAGTACATCTTAGTGCAGTACTAGTCAGTACTGACCAGTATCCACACAGTATCACTCAGTAACTGATCTGTACTGATTGGATACTGTAAGGTACCGCACGGAACAGGACTGAACATGGTAACTGAACAGTAACCAACCTGTTAAGTGTGCAGTTCTGCTCAGTTACCTCTTGGAACCAGGCTGTTGCTAACTGGCATGTACTGCTCAGTTCAGTTCTGACCAATGATTACCACACGGGAACTGTTCAGTTACAGCTCAGTACCTACATGTATGGTGGGCCTTTCCATGCAGTACCGTTCAGTAGTGTATAGCTCGGTACATGTCTGTGAAAAATTGCCTGTGTATGGTCTATTATTTTCTTGTTTTATCAGTGATTTTATTAATGATCAAATTTATTAGAACCACTGATTGAATATTGTCTCAAATTGGGGTTGATTGGATTTTGTAGGGGGACTCAATTATTAGAGGGATTACCAAGCTTGGCTAACACGATTGAGTCTAAACTTGGCCAGGTTATCTGTGACGTGATTGAGTCGAAACTTGGCCAGGTTATCTGTGATGTCCTTTTATACTTGACTGTAGAGTGAACTTTGAGGTATTATGTACAGTCAAACTGACTGCTGATAAATATAATGTCAATACATGGGCTGTATGTCCCATGTATGTTCTATTTATGTTTGGACCAAGAATGATATCTGTTTGGGCAGTGTATATATACAAATGCTTGCTCTGTCCAAAAACTAGACTATATACACTGGGAAGTATAAATACAAAACTACAGGTATAGTTTCCAGGAACTCTTCAGAGTTCAACCATCAGAGGTCAGGGTGAAATCTTCAAGTATTTATTATGCTAGAGAATTTACAGTAGTTTTTGGAGGAAATACTGATTGAATGTTTATACATGTAGCTCTGGAGCAGGATATTGCCAACAGAGATGCTATCCTGGGCCTATTTCCGCCACTATCTCTAGGAAAGGGCCTGCTCTCTCAGGACTGGGTGTATACAAAAATCTGGTGGTCCCTGGACTACCTTTGAATTAAGGTTCAACACTACGGGGAGAAAATGTCTGAAGAAAGCTGTGAACCAGGCCGAGATATAGCTTGCTGGCTTTGTCTGTTGGTGGATTAGATCCTGGTAGCTGGAGGATTACAGACCTTCAATTTCCTATAATTCCTGTATTTTTAGACTTTCCTATATTTTCCTATGCATATATGCAGGCCAAAATCTCCTATATTTTCTATATTTTGTCTTTATCTCGTGAAAGCTTTCACCAATGCTCTGAAATGAGATACATTGTAAGGAAATACATTTCAGAAATGTTTTTTTTCGGCTCGCTTGTCTCGGCAAATATATGAAAACATTTGAATCGGTTATTGTTGAACCAAGCAGCATAAGGGGTCTCCTCAATCACCACCACTATGAGAGCATGCAGTGGAAATAATTCAAGAAAACTACCAAGTTTGGAACCTACAATATAGTAGTAACCAGTCTTACACTCCATTATTTCCAAAACTTTATTAAGAAAATTCCTATATTTCTTCAAATTTCGTCCATATTTTCTCCTATATTTCCACTGTGAGATACTTGAAGACGTGGGGGGACTTACTTAGACTGTGTAACAACAGTACTGTCCCTGAAGACGTGGGGGGACTTACTTAGACTGTGTAACAACAGTACTGTCCCTGAAGACGTGGGGGGACTTACTTAGACTGTGTAACAACAGTACTGTCCCTGAAGACGTGGGGGGACTTACTTAGACTGTGTAACAACAGTACTGTCCCTGAAGACGATGGGGGACTTACTTAGACTGTGTAACAACAGTACTGTCCCTGAAGACGTGGGGGGACTTACTTAGACTGTGTAACAACAGTACTGTCCCTGAAGACGTGGGGGGACTTACTTAGACTGTGTAACAACAGTACTGTCCCTGAAGACGTGGGGGGACTTGCTTAGACTGTGTAACAACAGTACTGTCTGAGACGTGGGGGGACTTTAGACAACAGTACTGTCCCTGAAGACGTGGGGGGACTTGCTTAGACTGTGTAACAACAGTACTGTCCCTGAAGACGTGGGGGACTTGCTTAGACTGTGGCTCAGTACTGTCCCTGAAAGACGTGGGGGGACTTACTTAGACTGTGTAACAACAGTACTGTCCCTGAAGACGTGGGGGGACTTACTTAGACTGTGTAACAACAGTACTGTCCCTGAAGACGTGGGGGGACTTACTTAGACTGTGTAACAACAGTACTGTCCCTGAAGACGTGGGGGGACTTTGACTGTGTAACAACAGTACTGTCCCTGGTTAGGGTTCTCATCACTTCTCCGGCTTGTTCTTCTCTTCATCCACTCTGGTCGGGCTGACTGCATGGGACCACAGACAAATCAATACAAATTATACATGCTGCATTCCTATGGTCGTTGCCATGGCTACTGTTGTTGCTGGAATACTTTGGGGGTTGAGTGCAGGACTCGTGGACGACTCGACTCGGGTCTTGGTTGCATGGCGATCAATTTCCTTGTCGTCGTTTTTCGGTACTGTGTGCCGTGTTGTACATACTTGTATGCTCCACAGTGTGCTTACTCACTGTATGGCGAGGTTATTGCTGATTGTCGTAACTTGTGTTAGTCTCAGACCGCCGCCGTGTCTTCAATCAGTTCAAGTACCCTGATTCAACAAGTCGGGCCATGCATAATAAATTATACACCAGAGAAAAAGACGTTGAGAGCACCTTCTGTAACAATAGTAATCACTTAAAGTCTTGTACAAGGGGACAGATCATTTAGCCTTGGTATATGGGGTATCTGCAGTACAAGAATGAAGAGAATACTATATTTGGCTGGCCCGATGATAAATGTTTTGGCCCAATCTTCACCTGATTGACACCTGATTTGTAGAATGACTGATTTGGGAAGCTTTCAGATTATTTCAGATGTCTGGGATTACTATCTTGTAATTTCTGTCTTTGAATAAATGATTAAAAATATTCAAATTTGCTCAATGAAAAAATTGGGCAATGATATGACCAAACTTGAGGTTGACTTATGATCAGAACAATGGTGAACATTGGGTCATTTTCTATGGTATTTAATTAATTCCGGTGTATATTGTTAGTCTAAGCCTTTTGTCTGTTTGCCCATTCCTCGACATACATGTAAATTGATGTTTGAAAGATTTATAATAACGTTTCCAATTAAGATCAAACCAAACCAAACATAAATCTGGTCATACATGTAGATGGGAATCATGTACGATTTCACCTCAAGCTATTTAAACGTTACTCTAAACAATTAAGTTTCAGTCTAAATTTAGAACAACAAAAAAATTATTTAACTTACCTTGGGTAGTAGATTGATTCTTTCTTCAGGTGAGATTATTTTGGTGAATAAATGTTTGTTTACATGCAGATGAAATTTCAGCCTTCAGAGTTAGGATGAAGTGGTACAATTTGAGTCTGATCAAGTGAACACAACAATAAAGGAAGCCAAGTCTGTGAACTCTTTCAAGAAACAACTATGTACATTTGTAAATATGCTCCGCTAAAATTCCTGTATGTCATGCTTAAAAAAAAAAAAAAAAAAAAAAAAAAATTTTAATCATGACATACAGGAATTTTATCTGAGGGTCTCCAGGGAGAACAGTTTATGTAAACTGATTGTGTCGCCCTCTCGAAATAAAGAATTTATTATTATATATATAATATGCTAGCCATTCCCAGTTGTCGAATAATTACTGTCCGGGGCATCACTATCAGTTGACAACCTCTTTTTTGTATATCACTCCAATACCATTACTTGATTTCTGCAGTTTTACAAAGAAAACCATTTCTTTCTTGAAAATTATTTAATATGGAGATTCAAAATTTGGTAATGTATGATTGTATTAAACTAGGCAAAAAAAAATAGCAATGCTATTTCTAAATAATATTTTGGTGAGATAAATGATGATTTTGTCATTTTATTCAAATATGTTCAATTGAAAGTAACATAAAATGTCACAGAAAAATTGAGGCAAAAACACTTGAGGCATGGTACTGCTATTTTGTTGAAGGGTTATTTCACAAGGTAAAGTCATTAATCTTTTCTTATATACGTTTTTGTATAACCACCACATTTATGTAATGGACTGTCTAGTTACTACAGTACATCATCAATTGCTATTCCACAAACAGAATTATTTCCCGTTAATTCTGTGTGAAGACCTTATAATCAAGAATACTGCAGGAAAAAAACAAAGACATCTGCAGAAAATACATTTCATTTTGCCACTAACGACCTCCGGCCCCACCCTCCCACTCTCACATAATTGTGCAATAAATTTGCACCATACGTGTGTAT
Source organism: Hanleya hanleyi (assembly GCA_036873755.1). Lineage (NCBI taxonomy): Eukaryota > Metazoa > Mollusca > Polyplacophora > Lepidopleurida > Hanleyidae > Hanleya > Hanleya hanleyi. The sequence goes on along the minus strand of JAVTVY010047415.1, from coordinate 17,519 downwards.
CCAAATTGACATAGACTTCCTGTTGCTTCAATGCATTTGACTGAGAAGCAACAGGAACTTAATAATGTGATGTCTATTACTGTAATATCATTTGTCTTTATTGCACCATGTAAGCGTCCTGACTCTGGCTTGTGTGCTGTCAGTGTTTTATATGGTGGATTGAGGGTGTCTGGTTCCATGCTGCTTCAGAGATTTCTTCTTTGAAGTACATGTAGCAGGAATGCAACTTGGCTGGGTGATGCTTAGTTGGTTCGTCGCGATATAGCCAAAATATTGTTGAAAGCGACGTTAAATTCTATTCACTCACTGATTCTTTGTGAAGACCATATAATCAGGAATACTCCAGAAAATACATTTTATTTTTCCAATAACGACCCCGGCCCCACCTTCCCACTCTCTCGTAATTGTGCAATAAAATTACTCCACACGTGTGTACCCAAATTGACATAGACTTTTCAAGCTGTTAAATAGTGAAGAACAGAGAATCTAAAGAGCTTAATGCCAGCAGTTGGTTTTGTATCCCACCCATCCAGAAACGTTTCGATCAAGCGATCAGGCGATGTAGAGTCAGCCATACACGATTAACCCACGAACACTTAATAAATAAAAAGAGCTAATCCCAAGGTATATTCCATGCCACGAAGCCCTCACAGTGAAACATATTCTTATCAACTGTACAGAGTTTAAGATTGTAAGAGATTCTTTTTATCGAGTGACTACTCTGGAAGATCTTTTTGGTCGGGTGAGGGAGGACTCTATCTTAGGTTATTTGAGAGAAATCGGTTTGTTGCATAAGTTTTAATGTGTGTATGTTTTACTGTGCTGGATTACTAAGTCATTAACATGAATACTTAGAATTTTGTTTGATCATTGCTATATAGCTGAAACATTGCTAAACGTGACGTTAAACCTTAATTCTCTCTCTCTCTCCCATCAGGTCTAACCTTGGGTGAGTTCAGGTTCCTGTTGCTTCAATGCATTTTGCTGAGAAGCAACAGGAACTTGATAATGTGATGTCTAGCACTGTAATATCACTTGTCTTTATTGCACCATGTAAGCATCCTGTCTGTGTCTTGTGCGCTGTCTTCAGTGTTTTTTTGGGTGGATGGAGGGTGTCTGGTTCCATACTGCTTCAAAGATTTCTTCTTTGAAGTAGCAGGAACACAACTAGGCTGGGTGGTGCTTAGTTGGTTCGTGGTGATATAGCTGAAATATTGTTGAAAGCGACGTTATATTCTATTCACTCAATCACTCTAACCTTTATGATGCACTTTGTAATGCACCGATATGGGGTGTATTATTACTTATACTATGGAAAAACAGAATATTTTCAAATATAGACATGGGAATTCTTCACGGACAATGGCAACATGCTGGATCAGGTATTAGGCTATTATGAATACACTACCTACAGCTTATCCAATGACTGATGCTATAATTGATGATGCTTTATCCTTATATACTTAAAAACACAGGAAAAGAGAATTTGGGCATAGCCAGCCCTACCCTGGAGCTCAGGGATGTTAAAACCAGATAAAAACACTACACATAACACCATGATTGCACCTGCCGATTTTCAGCTCACTCTATCCAGTGGTTTAGGAATGCATAGAGAACAAACAAACACATCCATACATTTCAGTTTGTAGTATGATGGTCGTGTCTCTTCGTTAATGTATGTATTTTTCTCTGTGAACTATTATTGTGCCTGATACACCATCCTGGATATATCAATCAGTAACTGATCATTGGATCATCATTAAAGTGACACATCCACTTTATCTCGTGAGATTTCCAAGAAATACTTGTAATTTAGGATCACTTCTATTGTTTAAAATGGGCTATATTGATTACTGTGAAGCTGAATAGCTGATTTGATAAATATGTGGGTTAATTTCTCCTTTCTCTCGGATTTCCCTCAATAGTGAGTGAGTGTTACTGATATAGATGGACCATGTGCGATATCTTATTTCCTGGGATGTGACAGAATATCTAGGTGAATCATAGACCATGTCGCCATATCACTGCATGTATTCATCGTATTATCGGCCAGTTGTAATTGTATCCTTTCATTATGTTTAATGTCTCTCTTGTTGTCCCAATTCTCCTGTTGAAGATATTGTTCTTAATTGGGAAAACGAAGAAATCCATGACTGTGCGTGTCTGTGGAACACCGGACCCGGTTTGAAATAGAACGAACACAATATGGCTTTTCATACACTTCGAGCCCAGTGACGTCGGCGGTTGCATTTAATCAATTTGCGCTCTCCAATGCCTCTAGTAGACAGACAGAGAACTCGTGTAAAAATAGCTGCAGTTCTCCGGCAAGATGTAGCGGCCCACTGGAAGCTGTGCATGTTTGTTTGATGTTGATGTCGCGGAGACATACGCGCTGTAAAAATGGTATCTAGGGTTGACAGTCGGTCGATTCAGTGAACATGGTGAAGAGTTAAGGGCTCAACACGGACACATATATGCGCAAAGGAACCGATGTTCTTGCCATCCAGACTTGCATAGGAATATCTGAGTGGATCTTCTGGAGCACTCTGAGCCTTATTTCTCTTGGAACAGCTGTATAACTATAGCTTTACTGTATTGCCCCAGCTCATCAGCATAGAATCTAATATGCCTGTGGCTACCAGTTACCATCTATCATTGCTGGGGTCACAACACAAGGCTGATTATTGACTCCCCTGGCTGGCCCTGCATGGCTGTATGTTGTCAGAGGATAAAGGTAATGGTTTTTGTGTGGATTATGGGAATGTAAATTCTATAACTGTTGATGATTTGTATGTACATGTCCTGGATTTTAAGATTGCTTAGGATTATTGTGTGTAGTATGGGCTAGAGTATGGAGTCTAATATAAAAGATGAAGATGTGAGGAAATTTATGGATTATCGTAGTGGTAATGTTGTTACTCATTCAGAATATGTTGACCGTTAAATAGGTTGATATGCAAATATTTGTATAAGGTTATGTTAGGACTAGAATGTATATAAACTAGATGTATTCCAATCTGAATCTGTTGATGGTATTATGGATGTCCAGCATTCTCTAATGTTTTCATAATGATGTTATATGTGTGTGTTGTGTGTGTACTATATAGAAAGGTGGATTCTGTAACCTAATCTTCTGTGTCTTATTGACCATCCAGTGAGATTGTATATATATGTACATGTACTGGATTTTGAAGATATGATATGCGATTTCAAAGTGTGAATGATTGTATCTTTTTGTATATTCTATTGACCAACGTGAGACATATATACTTGATTCTTAGGTGGTCCTTATAGGCCATAAAGAACATAGGAATATTTCGGCAATTGACCCGGAGGCAGTAATTCTGGCTGTGTTATGATCTGAAAGAAAAACAAGACCTGCGTCAGAGTAGTCAGAAACAAGTTTGGTGTCTAGCTCATACACATCCTTGGGCATGGCAGGATGAGCTGCAGTCACAAACTTGTGAGATTCTCCAGATTTTCCCTTTCAAAACAAATAGGTACAATGCCGCCATTTGAGTTTGCCCACTTGTGTTACCTCTAATGCAGTTGGCATCTGGGTGGAAATTGAACCGTTAATTGTAGGTGCTGACAGGGGTATTCAGACAATGAAAATTCAATTTTAAGGTGTATTACCAGGTTCTGTGATACTTGAAATTTTGTTGTCTTTCCCACTGCATTGAACTCAAACTGTGAAAATTAGCAAGTGGATATTGTTGCATAGGTATAGCGATGCAGTCTACATTGAAATGTGATTCTAATCATGGTTTGAATGCCATGTCGCATGCTGATAGCAAAATACGAGCGTAGCGTGCAAGATCTATGGCATTACGTTTCGTAACTTGTGTCTAATTCCGCTTAACCCGGGGCTAGGGGACGTATGAACCCATGTACTTCAAGATCCTCATTTTACTCATATGAACAGTCACAATCAAAGCGTGATCAGCGATACGGATTTGATATTTTTGGAACATCATGATGTCTTGCCGGCATCATTGAAAACTGTTGACCGCTTCTCTCTTGCAGGAAAGAAGCCTATGTTTATATATACTATGATTGTCTTTTTGAATTTGGTGCTAATACTGTTATATGGAATAGGTCTTTGGATTATGGACGCGGATATTCTCTAATGGACGACGGCTGAATTATGAATGACGGACCAGACGCTTGTAATGTCTTATTGTCATGTCAGTTGTGCTCTACTGTATAAAAGCAGCCATTGCCAAAATTAAGCTTTCCATACAAAGAAACATACACTACAGCCAGCAATTAAGTTCCCCTTCTTTCGCGAACCTTTCGCGAACGGTTCGCGAAAGAGCGAAAGATGTGCGAAAGTAACCCGAAAGCGTGCGCGAAACATCGACAATGCTATCTAGCGAAAGCAATTTTTTTCCCGCAAATGGAAGTTTCTTTCGCGAACGTATTTTGCGAAAGTATGTTTCTTTCGCGAACGATTTTATCTTTCGCGTACGGTTTCTTGAGTGGACAAGAGTGGTTTACGTTTGACCGACTAGATTTTCGGCAGAGATATTAAAGATGGCGCCGTCTGCGAGTGTGCTGCATCTGTCCCGTATACCTTGGCGAATGCGGGTTAGCATTGCTTACATTTTGGGACCCCTATTCTCTTGGTCGACTAGCAGAATACGGACAGCACTGGTTAATCATGGATATCGGATTATTCCGTCTTTGAAGTCAATCCGCCTCTTGTGCAATCGATACCGGTAAGTGTCATATCTGTTCAATGAAGTGGCGGTCTAATTGAATCTTAGCGTTACGGCTGCTACTTACCGTGTCATATTTCGTATCCTTTTGTTATTATTCAATCAAGTGCCCTTTGTTATTCAATTTTACCGAGATGTATGTTTCTTCTTTCTATTACAATCAACTTTATATTAGATCTAAAAACATAATTTTATATGCTCTAAATTGGGGTAGGGAATGAAATCTTTCGCAACGTCTGCACGAAAGTGCTCTCGCCAAGGTCCGCGCGAGAAGGTCACAGCAGGTCTTCAATTTCACATTCCGGTTTTCTCATGCAAATAGTGAATGCTTTATGCAAGAATTTCGTCCATTCATGCTAGATCTTTGTTCTATTTGCGTTTCACGATAGGATCTGTTATGAACTGTTTATAAGATTGAGCGATATGAGAAAAAAAAAAGTTATTCAAAATTGTTTAATAATATTTTTTATCAGAATATTTATTTTATATATTCTTCTGTGCTATCGGTAAAATTATCTTGCATTCTTCTCGTTTGTTATCACATTAGTCCAGACAAATTTTTAGTATTATGTAAATATTTAGGAAGAATGGTCTAATAAGTTGTTTCTCCGTGATATCTTCCGTACATAAGCGACAGGTTTCCGCAACACAATTGTATTGAGGACGGAAAACATCTTTGGAATGTACCTTGTACGCCTCGATGAGAACGAATCTTTTTTTATACCATCCAGGATAATATTAATTAAGTATTTTATAAACTATTTTTCCTTTTGTTAGACCCACCCGATTACATTTCGATTTTTGATTGATTGAAATTGTAGTCCCCTTCCCATTCGGATTTCGCGGTCCATCAACTCAATGTTCTATTTAAATTTCACGTTACATTTCTTCGTTCATTTAAGATCTTTTGCAGCGCTAGATATTAAAATAAATAATTAAATAACAATGAGAGAGCAGAGGGAGATATAAATGGAAGTACTAAAGATTTCATTTCAAGATATGTGATATTTTATATTTTCTCATGTCTCGCAAAACGGGATTCATTTTTTGTTAATTTGAGCTCTAGGCTTAATATAAAGTGTTACTATTATTATATTGGTAATATACTCTAACTTCGTAATGGGGATTAGATCAGCATGTACCCCATGTGAAATGTTGTTCTTTTATTCCGTTGGTATGTATTGCGGGGGGGGGGGCTCTTAATTCTAAGTACAGCAGCAATTTATACATTAGTCTCACAAACAAACAAAAGACGCCGACTATAACAGAATCTTGGGACAACAAGCCGTGTAGTTGTTATAGTATTTTGAAAATCAATTCATCTGTAATCACAGTATGAATAGAATAGAACCTTTAATTGTACTTTTTTACCGGTGAAGTGAACAGTAGATCACACTTTAAAAGCACCGCACGGCTACGGTACGTGGTGCGGCTGTTTTCAGGGGCATAGCTCCGCAGGGTCAAAGTTCGCACATTTGGACCACGTGGGGCGTAGAGAAAAAGTTGAGAAAAAGACATTTCTTTATGTTTCTATACAAATTACAATCAGTACATTTTATAAACATTTAACTATACGGGTTTGTGAGCCATTCTGTCAGTCATCCAACTTTATTTACGGGCAAACATGTACGGCCGATTAAAGTTTAACTGCAGCAGCGGGCAGTCCACTTCGCTCACTCCGTCCGTTCATTCTGTTTCGGTTTATTTCGTTCCGGTCAAACTCCGTTTATATTCCGGTCATAATTCGTTCCGGTTTAAAACTTCTGCGGTCAACTTTTAATAACTGAACCGGAACGAGTGTAAACATTAACGCAATTGGCTCTGTATTCACATGTCAAGCTTAAACATTTTATTGACTACTGGCTTCTTTCGCGAAAGATATCTTTCGCGAAAGATAGATACAATCACGAAAGATGAAGACTTCATTTCTCAACTTATCTTTCGCGTACATGCTTTCGCGCACGCATATGCGAAAGCAGTGCGACAGGTCCGCGTGAGCTACCGCGAACGGTTCGCGAAGGGTTCGCGAATTTGCGCCACTTAATTGGTGGTCGTACTGTATATCATTCACTTGTACATACCCGGTATTATATCATTCACTTGTACATACCCAGTATTATATCATTCATTTGTACATACCCGGTATTATATCATTCACTTGTACATACCCGGTATTATATCATTCATTTGTACATACCCAGTATTATATCATTCACTTGTACATACCCGGTATTATATCATTCATTTGTACATACCCAGTATTATATCATTCATTTGTACATACCCGGTATTATATCATTCATTTGTACATACCCGGTATTATATCATTCATTTGTACATACCCAGTATTATATCATTCACTTGTACATACCCAGTATTATATCATTCATTTGTACATACCCAGTATTATATCATTCATTTGTACATACCCGGTATTATATCATTCATTTGTACATACCCGGTATTATATCATTCATTTGTATATACCCGGTATTATATCATTCATTTGTACATATCCGGTATTATGTAATTCATTTGTACATACCCGGTATTATATCATACATTTGTACATACCCATTATTATATCATTCATTTGTACATACCCAGTATTATATCATTCACTTGTACATACCCAGTATTATATCATTCATTTGTACATACCCGGTATTATATCATTCACCTGTACATACCCGGTATTATATCCAGGGGTTATTCTAGCCCAAAATCTTTCATCTACTCAATTTGAGAATTTCACAAAACTCAATCTGAAAAACTCAATATTTCCATGGTTTTCATAGTTTCGGCTCAGAAACTCAATTATGCAAACATTTTCATAGGGATAAGTGAAAACAAATTTCAAACCTACAGTTGAAAATTACACATCCATTATACACATCAAGCCTGCGAATAATTTTTTCACAGGTGACCGAATCTTTGATAGGCATCAATAACTTAGTACCTAACATTTGGAATGTGCTGCTCTGACAAAGATAGTATCTGGCTTCGGCGGCCTACTTCGTACTCAGTACTACAAAAGGTAGCTGTTTTTTTCCAGGAATAGTTGTTTATAATTGTTAGCTAACATGAAATAAATATGACTGCATGATTAACTTTGTCGAATTTCTGTATGCAAGATGTAGCTTTTGGCTGAGAAAAAAAATATCGAAATTGCTTTTCAACAACTTTTTTTTTCAAGGATATCTGCAGCCTCATAGGCCTATAGCTGACATTTAGTTATGTAACATATATGGGCAACCTCATAATGAATACACAAGATATGATACCTTCAATATTTCCTGAAAGAAGAAAAAACAATACGTCTATCAAGTATTCTGTTTGAAAATCCAATCAAATGATACTATGCCTTTCAGTTATACTTGAAGGAGAATCAACGACCCAAAATTGCTGGTTTTATGACCTTGAAAATGGTAATGTTTCATTGAGAGGAGATCGTCAGATGCATTTCGTTGTTCTTGTTGCAAAGGCAGCCCGGGCCAGTCAATTTCCGTGTCTAATTTCTTTTCCCACGGTTTTGCAGTTCATTAGTCATTGCAGTCAAAGCATTCTTATATTCTATTCTGTACATTAATGTCGATAGTGCACAAGTTTTATTCTGTTTCGAGTGGTTCAGATCAACATCGTTTGCAGCAACTGATGATGTCCGTAATACTGCGAAGATGGCATTTAGCAATCTTCGTAACGCTGTATTTCATTGGATGATAATGAAGTGCCTGTCCAATGAAAAAGCCCGATACTGCCCAACACTCCCCTATCAAAGGTTCTCCTATGCACCATTCGTTCAAATTGTCAGTATCACCTTTGTGCGGAGAGTCTCAGTTCGCCAGTAAACAACAACAACGACAACAGACGTCGGATCGCGAACTCGGACAAGATTCAAAGATTAAAATAAGTTTATTTAGATACAACTACACAATGATATGGGCGAGGAAATATCAGTACAACTCAATTTTTTTTCACGCGCAAGCGCGCTCAATATACAAAAATAAGAGAAACTGAATTTGTCAAGAGAAAACTCAATTTACAAAAATCCTCTAAAACTCAATTTTCAAAATTTCTCATCGGGATTACCACGATGAGAAATCGGCTAGAAAAACCCCTGATATCATTCATTTGTACATACCCAGTATTATATCATTCATTTGTACATATCCGGTATTATGTAATTCATTTGTACATATCCGGTATTATATCATTCACTTGTACATACCCAGTATTATATCATTCATTTGTACATACCCGGTATTATATCATTCATTTGTACATACCCGGTATTATATCATTCATTTGTACATACCCAGTATTATATCATTCATTTGTACATACCCGGTATTATATCATTCATTTGTACATACCCGGTATTATATCATTCATTTGTACATACCCGGTATTATATCATTCATTTGTACATACCATTATATCATTCATTAGCATACTTCAGAAAATATATCATTCATTTGTACATGTTCCGGTATTATATCATTCATTTTGTATGTCTCGTGGATATATCATCTGTTTGTACATACCTCGGGTATTATATCACCTCATTTGTACATACCCGGTATTATTATATCATTCGCTTCAGTATATACTCAGTAGATATATCATTCACTTGTACATACCGGTATTATATCATTCATTTGTACATACCCATGATGCTGAGATGCTCTTGTTCATTGTAATATATTCAGTATTATATCATTCACTTGTATACCCAGTATTATATCATTCATTTGTACATACTCAGGATTATATCATTCATTTGTACATACCAGTAGTATATCATTCATTTGTACATAGCCGGTATTATATCATTCACTTGTACATACCCAGTATTATATCATTCATTTGTACATACCCAGTATTATATCATTCATTTGTACATACCCAGTATTATATCATTCATTTGTACATACCCAGTATTATATCATTCATTTGTACATAGCCGGTATTATATCATTCACTTGTACATACCCAGTATTATATCATTCATTTGTACATACCCAGTATTATATCATTCATTTGTACATACCCAGTATTATATCATTCATTTGTACATAGCCGGTATTATATCATTCACTTGTACATACCCGGTATTATATCATTCATTTGTACATACCCAGTATTATATCATTCATTTGTACATACCCAGTATTTTATCATTCATTTGTACATACCCAGTATTATATCATTCATTTGTACATAGCCGGTATTATATCATTCACTTGTACATACCCAGTATTATATCATTCATTTGTACATACCCAGTATTATATCATTCATTTGTACATACCCAGTATTATATCATTCATTTGTACATACCCAGTATTATATCATTCACTTGTACATACCCAGTATTATATCATTCACTTGTACATACCCAGTATTATATCATTCACTTGTACATACCCGGTATTATATCATTCACTTGTACATACCCAGTATTATATCATTCACTTGCACATACCCAGTATTATATCATTCACTTGTACATACCCGGTATTATATCATTCATTTGTACATACCCGGTATTATATCATTCACTTGCACATACCCGGTATTATATCATTCATTTACCCGGTATTATATCATTCATTTGTACATACCCAGTATTATATCATTCATTTGTATATACCCGGTATTATATCATTCATTTGTACATACCCGGTATTATATCATTCATTTGTACATACCCGGTATTATATCATTCACTTGCACATACCCGGTATTATATCATTCATTTACCCGGTATTATATCATTCATTTGTACATACCTGATATTATTCACTTGTACATACCCAGTATTATATCATTCACTTGTACATACCCAGTATTATATCATTCATTTGTATATACCCGGTATTATATCATTCATTTGTACATACCCGGTATTATATCATTCATTTGCATATACCCGGTATTATATCATTCAATTGCATATACCCAGTATTATATCATTCATTTGTATATACTCGGTATTATATCATTCATTTGCATATACCCGGTATTATATCATTCATTTGTACATACCCGGTGTTCAGTTGTTTGTTAATGCTGCAATGTAATAACAACACAGGAAGGAAGCAATCAGAGATTGCTCAATTGTATGCCCCCCCTTCCACTTTAATCCGACACTGCCCCGCCATTGTTCTGTTCTTTATTGGCTGGTGGAGGCCTAATTTGGATAATTATAAAAATTCTGTTTGTCACTTTTTTGCCATGTCTCACATAATACATATTCCAAATATCAAGCAACAAGTGATAATACGATGCTTCGATGTAAGATGGTCGCCAGGGCTTTCGCCAAATCCGAAAATGTGACCTGGTTATGAGACCTATATTCCTTGGGAGTATATTGTGGTGAAATTATGAAGCGATCAGTGAATTTTGTACCCAATTCACTGTTTTTGGGGCAATTTCATACTTCAGGTCTGCTTTGGAATGTAGAATAACATATAATATAGCCATTTTCCTGGTTCAAATCAGTTATGGACTGAGATCCAGCTTGGACAAATAAATATATCCCATTCACTTAAGTTTAAACAAAGGGCCATAACTCTTGAAAATATAACCGAAAACAGAGAAACTTCACGCTACACACCTATGGGTCACTGACCACATATCATGCGTATTTCATACTTGTTCATACAATATTAACCGAGATCCAGCCCTACAAATCCCAATTCACAAAGATTTGAAGAAAAAAGGGCCATAACTCTTGAAAATATAGGCGAAATGTGGAGAAACTTCACGCTGCAAAACTACAGGGCACTGATCACATATCCTGCAAATTTCATAATTGTTCATACAATATTCACCGAGATCCAGCCCGGACAAGTTCCAATTCACAAAGGTTTGAAGAAAAAAGGGCCATAACTCTTGAAATATATGCGAAACGCGGAGAAACTTCACGCTGCACAACTACAGGGCACTGATCACATATCCTGCAAATTTCATAATTGTTCATACAATATTCACCGAGATCCAGCCCGGACAAGTTCCAATTCACAAAGATTTGAAGAATGAAAGCATCCAAGGCTGCTAAAAAACAGGGAAGGAATTGGTCCTGTTCAATCTATTTCTGATGTGTCTCTCGTTGCATACGTGATGTGAATTTGTGAAGCTTAGCTCTAATTATTGAAGACACTTCATCAATACTGTAAAGAAAGTCTAGGCAAATGAGAGTTGCATATGTGGTACCAGTGGACGATGGAAACAATTTTGTTGAGGCGTTCAACTGTTATCACAATTGTTTGACAACCCAATGAAATTACCTTTCCCCGATAAAGAACACAACACCGAAGATTAAAAATTGTATATTATCTGAACTAAACAAGATAACATTTTGGTAGTAACCCTACAATATTGCAGAGGTCGGTGTCTGCATCATAGTGAACATTGTTGCCCAGGAAGCAGATCGGCTTTCATTCATGGTTTATGTATTCATGCACACAGCAACCGGCAGCCAAAGCTCAGTGACATTGTTATTGTAGACATGTACAAGAATGAAGTCACTGAATCTGATTCATATTCATAATTTATTTGTGTGGCAATTGACAACCAGAAAATAATATAAGTAGCCTATAGGTCTTCTTCAAGATTACACGTATGCCTACCGGTACATCGAATAATTATTTTAAAATCCATTCAGCAATTGCACACAGAAAAAATACCCTTACGTTACTAAAAAATTCAATCACAGACACAGAAACCATTATTAACATCAAAAAATAAATTTACCTCCACTGCCTGGCCCAAACGGAAAATTATTTTGTCAACTTCAACAGGTCAGAGCAAAGCACTAAGTGGGGTATATATCCAATCTAATTAAAATTAAATCCTAACTGCTTCCCCATTTGGATATGTCGCTGTTAGGATCTAACCGGCTTGCAGTAAGGCGCGTGTTGACCGATCCCGAGAGGTTTTCATAGTGCTTTGAAGGAAACGTAATGACAAGTGCTTTCTGGTTGGCTCAGCCGAAGCACACGCCAAGCTGTGGGGGAATCTTCTGATGTTGCCGCCCACCCGCCAGGTTGGCTCCATAATGCGGGGTAGAATTATGGACTCGTCCTTGACGTAACCTTGAGTCCATGAACCTATCCCCCTGCCCGACTCAAGTAAAGTAGTTAAAATGCGGTTGTGATGTCATAAGACTATTAAATATTCATGAGCTGGGCGCTCTGAACACAAAATTCAATTGAAATCAGTAAGATCCTACATGCGACATATACGATTGGGGAGCATTGATAGGATATTAATTTATTAAGATTAGATTGGGTATATATCCCACCTAAGATATTAAATCAAAGTTTGGATATTGAAATATATCCTAATTGGGATATTTTCACCGATTTTCATACTAAACGGCAATGTCGGATTTCGGCATCAAAACTACCAAAAACAAGATAGAATCTACTTCACAAAACTGACAATACGATTGTATAATTTTGCTGACCTTTTCTCGCCGACATTATTATCTGTGCAATTGCAATTACGTGCAATACTTTTTGATGCTGTTGTTGCAGTATACTTCCCATCAATAACCACTGTTGTATGTCTTTAAACGAACAGAAGAACTACTAGCACAATATGCCAGCTTGAACATATGGAAGTATGAAAAAAATATTCAAATTGCGATATTTTATCCCAATTGGGATATATATCCCAGTTAGTCCTTTCCCTGACCTGTTCAACGAGCTGCCATTACGGATATGGTAAGAATCAAGAACATTATTTTTGCTGGATGACAAATGATGCAGGACGATAAGATCAGTCAATGTGAAAATTGCAGTAAAAAAGGATGCTTTCGCTTGATGAAATAAATCAAGTTTTCCTTGCAAGAAATGTTTTCAAACTTAGCACACAAAACGGCGGCTTTCAGTCATGCCATGTGCATGCTTTCAGTCACGCAGTAGCGCGGAAACTTGCAACATTCATTTATTTGATAATATTAACACGTGTGTGCCAGGAAACAAGTAATGAATTCAGTGACGGGTATAAAACGTTTTACACACCTCGATCTGTCCGAATGTCACACTCGCACAGTGTCAAAACTCTCCAGTCGACTGATGGAACGAAACGAAACTGCCTCCTCGTCTCTCCTTTTCAAACTCTCTCACCGGGACTGCACTATAATTTTGGCAGTGCGGTTCAGCCGATCTTAAAACATGACGTCTTTTCGTAAATTCGGTGTATTTCATTGGCTATCAGAACCGAAGATGAAGTGGGCATATTCCGTGACTACGACCTGTGCCATATTGACCAGTTTATAGACAAAACACAATCTTTCGAAGAAAATCTCTCAAGATATCAGCAGAAGTGTTGTCCAGGAAACGCATTCGACATATTCTTCAATATCTGCACCTAGAAACGGCTCGTCGTGAGATTAATTCAGAGAAATTATTCGAAACCAGGTCGAACTACTTCATAGCGCATTCAATAAACGGAGTGACGCGGAACTTTCAGTCATTCTCTCATTTTGCACAGGGGTGTTGTAATGAAAACCATACCGCTTGGATAGATCGCACCTCTGAAATTACCCATAAGCCAGTTCACCTAGCATGGCAAGAAACAGGGAATTTTCCCTGTTTAAAAAAGGGCCATAACTCTTGAAAATATATGCGAAACGCGGAAAAAATTCACGCTGCACAACTACAGGGCACTGACCACACATCCTGCAAATTTCATAGTTGTCCATACAATATTAACCGAGATCCAGCCCGGACAAGTCCCAATTCACGGAGAATTCAGGAACAAAGGGCCATAACTCTTGAAAATATAAGCGAAACGTGGGGAAACTTTACGCTGCACAACTGTGGGTCACTGACCACATATCATGCAAATTTCATACTTGTCCATACAATATTAACCAAGATCCAGCCCGGACAAGTCCCATTCACAGAGATTTCAGAAAAAGGGCCATAACTCTTGAAAATTATACCGAAACTCGGAAAAAAAACTCCACGCTGCACAACTACGAGCCACTGGCCACATTCCATGCAAGTTTCGATCCTGTCCATCAAATATTAACCGAGATATTGCCCGGACAAGAAATTCGGACGGACAGACGGATGGACAGACGGACGGACAAAGCGATCGCTATATGCCCCCCCTCTAGTTAGAGGGGGGGGCATAATTAACTGCATGTTCACAAAGAACCAGATAAAGCAGTTTCACAAACAAAGACACATATATTCCTATTCTGGCCAAAACTCTGTAAATCAGCTTCTGGCAGTACAGCTGCCTACAAAGCTGACACAACAAATGTTCTTATGCCTGGAAAAACAGATTAGATCAAAATCCCATCAACGGAAATGGCCCTGTATAGATCATACCCTTGGGGCGGCTCATCTACAACTATCTGTAGTCACAGATTTTACAATCGATAAGCATGGCCTTGAAATTATTACTCAGACCGAATTTCGCTGTGAAAAACTGGATGTTCTAACCCTTACAGACTTGAGGTGTACACCTCAAGTTGAGGTGTAGTCGAGGTGTACCTGAGGTGTACACCTCAACTTGAGGTGTAGTTGAGGTGTACCTGAGGTGTACACCTCATTTTCTTTTTCAAGGTGTATACACCTCAA
This sequence comes from Hanleya hanleyi, assembly GCA_036873755.1. Classification (NCBI taxonomy): domain Eukaryota; kingdom Metazoa; phylum Mollusca; class Polyplacophora; order Lepidopleurida; family Hanleyidae; genus Hanleya; species Hanleya hanleyi. The sequence continues at coordinate 2,194 of JAVTVY010047415.1, read as the reverse complement.
GTACACCTCATGGACTTTGAAAAAATATTTTTGTAATTTACCTGCACCTCAAGTACACCTTATGAACTTTGCCAAAATATGCATGTACCTCAAGTACACCTCTGGAACTTTGTCAAAATATACGCGTAATCTACCTACACCTCAAGTACACCTCATGGACTTTGTCAAAAATAGATATGTTATATACTACACCTCAAGTACACCTCATGAACTTTGTCAAACTATGCATGTACCTCAAGTACACCTCTGGGACTGTCAAAATATACTTGTAATTTTTGTACACCTCAAGTTTACCTTGGCTTCCCATACAGATTTCATTGCCCATCAACATGATCAACTAAATGTTTTATTTATATTTTAAAGTACATTTCTTAGTTCATTTAAGCGCTATATTTTAAAATAAATCAATAAATGGGTTGGCTAACTGTAAATCTCATACACCCTCTATGAATAAAAGAACCACTTGACAGGTCATAACCTTGTTTTCCAGTTTATAATACATAAAATCTACTTCTGCTATTTCTTGTGTCACCTGCATATACATTCTCAGCTGGAGCTCTTCTTTAATTATTTTCTTAATACTTTTTAACTCTATGTCTCAGTTGGATGTTCCTGCCTTAGTCTAATATTCTATTGTAACATACACCAATTCAGTCTGACAGTTTGAAATAAGTACAGCCCTTGTTTAATTAACAAATAATAATTAACAGTGAGTGATACCTCATAAACTTTGTCAAAATATATACTTGTAATTTACCTACACCTCAAGTACATCTCGTGGACTTTGCTAAAATATGCATGTACAAAAGTATACAAGTATGTACTTATACCTCATAATTTATCTACATCTCAAGTATTTCCTACACTCCACCGTAACAAGCTTGGCATGAACATAAGATACAGTTATCCACCTACACCCAAGATATATGGTGGACTTGGTGGAAAGGTTTGTCATGAAATTGAGCATAATATACCATACACTTATTGTAAATAATTGCCAGCACAATCTTTTATTCATACTAGCTAATTACTCGTTTTGTATCCCAAAATAATGAAAATACTGTTATACGATCACTTTCTAAATGATAAAAAAACACATACTTGCTAAATAGACAACATATTGCTGAACATGGCATTAAATTTAATTTTTTCTTTCCATGTCTATGCTGGATCATCATTCTGGCATGAATGTTACTTTAAATTACCTACACCTCAAGTACACCTCATTGACTTTGTCAAAAAAACATGTACCTCACTTTTAAATTACCTACGTACACCTCAAGTACACCTCCTGAACTTCTAAACAACATGAAAAATGTTATGTAAAACTCAATTTTTATTTTATTTTTATTATTATTTTGACACCAGGACACTAATACATCAAACTAAAACCTGCTGTAACATTCTTCTCTTCAAATTATCATAGCAATCAGTTAATGGGCACTGTTGTATAATTTACAGAGAAACTATTGTTAATCTCATGCAAACTTTGGCACCTGTGGATATGTTGTCAATCATCCAGATATATTTCCAAAATGGATATGTTAACTGTCACTTCCCAAATACATTGGTCCCTTGTATGCTTTTGCATTGGAATCCTCTTGTGTGGCAATTGGGGCACTTCTGAGCCAATGTTGAAGCTCCTTTATAAGTGTGGTGCTACCATTTTCTGACATACATGGTCACCTTCCCCTACTTTCAAGTTTGGCTGCTCATATGTTAGTTGTAGGCTTTGTAGCGAAAAATGCTGCAGCAAAGTTATTGTAGGAGGAGGATGGGGATCCATCTACTGAGCGGTGTTCACTAAAAAATGAGAATACAAATATGCCTGGTACCTATTTTCAATGGGAGGTATGAATACATTTTTCAAAATTGGATATGCCTCAAGTACACCTCAGTTAGTACCTCACCTGAGGGGTACACCTCACCTGAGGTGTACACCTCTCACCTGAGGTGTACACCTCACCTGAGGTGTACACCTCATTTGAGGTGTACACCTCATTGAGGTGTACACCTCACTGAGGTGTACTAATTTGCATATTTCGATACTCCTCAACTACACCTCATCTACTCCTCAACTACACCTCATCTACTCCTCAAATACACCTCATAATATCTGAGGGTACACCTCACAGGTACACCTCAACTACACCTCAAGTACACCTCAAGTACACCTCAAAGCAGTAAGGGAAAG